>JAMWFC010000084.1:50257-305289 GCA_027475525.1 Macrolepiota albuminosa | reverse complement strand
ATATTCTAATACACTTTGGATCTCCCTCTGCCAGCTGTGTGACTGAGCCACAGCCTCTAGAGGTTGCCCTTACACAAGCTGCTATCTTAGAATGAATGATCTGACAAACTTTGGCTTCTATCTCTGGAGAGATTGGTCGATTATGTTTGGTCCATGGTATGTGGAGTATAGTCAGTATGACCACTGGCAGAAAGAAGTCAGTTCTAAGTTTATTGTGCTCTAAGTCCTCCCAAGCAAATGCTTTGTTTTGTTTCTGCATGATGTCAACTAATACATCTAGTTCTGCTATTGATAGAAAGCCTGTATTGTGGGCACTAAGGAATAGTGCCTTTCATTCTGCCATAAATCGTCCTATTGGTTTGAAGGGTGGCAGATTTGAATTGAGTTCAGGAAGAGTCGCTAATTAGTCGCCAATTATCTTTCTTTCAATGCAAAATTCCTCAAATACGGCACTCGCTACTGGTTTTGTTTTAAGTGCCACTGGCTTGTACTTCTTTTTGACCTGAACCCCTTTGCACTTAGAGGTACTATTGTTAGCAAACGTATTATAAGTAGAATTTTGGTTTCTAGCAAACCAGATATCAAAGATTCTTTAGAATCAGGAGTAGAAACAAAATAAGTGTCTGTCAAAAGGTTTTCAGTAATATCTGATGTGGTGAGATATAAGTAGGATAAAGCTTTGCTAATAAGCAACGAAGAAGAGTTCAAAATTTCATGGGCTAAAGGGGTATGTGATATAAGAGTTACTTGCCCAGTCCAATGATTATAGTCCAAGATAAGTGCTTCATCTCCTTGATGGCACCAGAAAACACTTGCAAGGGTTGTTGCTAATGTATGATCACTTTCTAGGGCCAGGCTTCTGGAATTTACCTCAGGAAAACATCAGTACTGTTCTTCTGATGCCAGAATTAGAGTTGCTAATAGTTAGCGTCATTTTGTCTTCAGACATGGTCTTGACTACTGATCAAGCTAAAACGTCAAAGAATCTTCCTAATAGTAAGTCATATGCAGGTGATCTAAGAATGTGAATATAAAGGTAGAATGTAAGATTGCCAATAGCACATGAAATATTACAGGCCATTCTCAAGGATCAATTAATAGTGCCGTTAGCACTCTGCATATTAAGAATGATTGTTGGGTCATAAATGATGCCAAGCTTGTTAGCAATGTTAGCAGCCATAGAAATAATCTGAGATCCACTGTCCACAATAGACTCAATTTTGCTTTTTCCATCTATGGTCAGCATGATTGAACAAATAGCATGAGAGTCCTGGGCTACAGTAAAGATGGTGGAATTGTTGCTAGATCTTAGTGACTTAAGGTAGGTTTTAACCAGGTCAATGGATGTAGCTTCTTTAGGTGGCATGGCCTCTTCTTTGATTTTCAAGGTTACAGTTTCTGTTATGTACACAAATTCAGGTAGCGCATTGTTGCACTCGTCCACCATTGTTACATTGTTAGCAATGTTTTGTTGAGGGGTCACCACAGTACGCATCTAGTTTCTGATGTTGGGCACCACACTGCATAGTTCTTCCACTGATAGCATAACCTGGCTTTGCATAATGTGATCAAAGACTACCTTAGACTTCTCTAGGTCATATATAGGTGCAGTTGGTCAATAGCCTCCCATAGATTTGTCTGGCACCCCAAAGTTGTGATTAAGGGGTGGGGTGTAGTTGCCTTCAAAGCCTGAGTAAGGATGCAGTGGTGGCTCAGTAATGGCAGGCACCTTAGTTGCATCTGGTGTGTTGTTGTTAGCACTAAAGGTTTTGCTGGCGTGGGGTCTGACGTTGATGATGCCAACTGTGGTTGGATGTGCTGGACATATACGCAGTACAATGCCATCTCCAGTGCCTGACGTACATAGTTGTGAGGAGTCCTGACAGGGTCCCAGTGTGCTCAAGCAGATGTGATAGAACAATGTGTTAGATGATAGTGCCTTAGGTGCTATCTAGCAAACAGTAAGCGCTGTAGCTTAAGCAAAGATAAAGAGAAAAAGACAAGTAGCACAGCAAAATGTGCCCATAGGTGGCATCATAAATGACATAGATGAGATAGACAAAGCTAGCACCCAACTTAGAGATGAAGTCAGGCAAAGCTAGCATGATTTTAATGCTAAGTGTAACTTGGGTGCACAAGAATTACAATTTGTTTCTTATGTACATGTGAAGTAGCTATCTTAAATACTATGTGCTATTGTATTTTTTAAGATAAGTCCATTTGTGGCACTACCTCTTAGCGCCTCTCCTTATGGTTCCCTCTAATAGTGACCTGTCAACGGCAACCTGCAGCACATGGATGACGGTGACCAACAGCATTATAACCCACAGTGACCAACAGTGACTCTAAATTGACTTAGAATTATATGGGTCTGCTCACTCTTAATATAATTCTGATTGGCCAGGCTACTCCAGGATATGGTCAGAAAATTCTCGACAAACACTGTGAGCACTAATGTCAGTGCTACACATTGTATCAATTCCTGACAGATCCAGATATTAGGTTTGAGTATATCCTGTGCCGCCGTCATTGATTCTTTTAGACTTCTAATTGAGGTGCCTCGTCAAATGGCAGTGCCTAATGCTGACCCCTTCTAGAAGTGATCAGGGTTTAATCAGAGTCCACCTCCCATTGTTGTGTTAGCGCTATACGTCCCAAGCCTCCTAAATCCTTGAAGTTAGTGAATAGAGGGTGCTAAAGGGCTGATAAATAGTAATTAAGATAAATGAGTAAGACCTGCAATAAAGCATCCAAGCCAGAGCTGTTCTGTATCCAATCTGGTTGCTAGAGTCTCCCGTATGTCAAGTATTGACCAACCTATAATGTCTCTTGATGTGCTTGGTCTGAGTAAAAGCCTATCATTGGTGCCATCAGTTCCACCATTCAACTTCTTGTTTCACCATTCCTCCACTTCTCTATTTAGCACAATCCTATTTATAGATCCTTCTTTCCTCTTTTAGCACTTCCCTGCATTCTGCACTTCTTTTCTCTTTCCTCTTTTAGTCATGGGCATTGACTTAGGAAAGGGACCTATAAAGTCTATTCCAATGGAGTCCCAAGGCTTTACTGGCACTGGGAGCTGGTGCAGCTTCCCAGCAGGAGGGCCAGGAGGCAGTTTTGCCCTTTGACACGCTTTGCAAGATGTGCAGAACTTGGTAACCTCCTGGGCCATGTGTGGCCACCAATACCATCTCCAGATGTATCCCAACATTTGTGCAGCACCAAAGTGCTCCACCAGTGCATGGGCCTGGTCTGTTATACATGTCACAATAGTTCACACTTGGGGAATGCAGATCACTGCCACTCCTTGACAGTTCTCCATCAAGCACCTGCCTGAACTGAGGATGGTCATCTGGGTTGTTGATTACCTCAGCAAAGAGGGAGTCAAGCCCATACTCCCACACCACTTCCTTATGGAAGTCATCCTTCCCCAGGCTAGGCAGCTGGAATGAGGGCAATTCATCTTCTAGCACTTCAGCCAGAGTAAGAGGTTGATCAGGACACTTGGGATCCCCAGGCAAGGCTGATTCCCTGACCTTGTGTTCCTTTAGCAGCTCAGCAGCTATGTCCTGCTCTTCACACTGCTCTCTGAGGCAAGTACTTTGCCTCTGTTCATTGTTGCACATCACATATACTTCCAGGACATGTTCCTTGATCTCCTGGTACTGATGGAGAGGTAAGTCCTCTCCATCTGGGTCTATGCAGCAGTCTGCCTGCACATACTCATGAGGCTCATGAGCCTCCCAGACTACATCACTCTCAAAGTAGCAAGACAAACAGTCTGCTACTTTATTGAGTTCACCCTTAACATAGGTGATGTTGAATTGGTATCTCAACATATAGTCAATCCACCATTGCTGATGCAGTGACAAGTTCACCTGAGTCTTGAAGAACTCAAGTGCCTCATGATTAGTAATGATATGGATGGGGTATCCCATCAGCTTATCCTCCTACTTGAGGAGAGCTAGAGTCTCCAGCTTATGCACAGCATAGTTTTGCTGGGTGGTTGTAATTTCTTCAACATGAACCCTGCTGGGTGGCATGTCTGCCAGCTGCTCCCATGGCCATACATGGCCCTGATGCCCATTTTAGAAGCATCAGAGATAAGCCAGGTGGGCCCGTCTCATCTGAGGTTGATCAGTTGAATAACTGGGGTCTTTGTACAGATCCACTTGACTATTTTGAAGCACTACTGGTGCAGCAGCTGCCAATTGAACAGTGATCCATTCTGCATCATGGCTATAAGCGGCCCTGTATAGGCTGTCATGTCAGGCAAGAAGCTTGATATATAGTTGACAAGACCAATGAAGCATTGAATGTCATTATAGTTTTGTGGTGTGCACCACTTCCAAATGCAGTTGAGCTTGTCTTGATCAGAATGAATCCCTGCTTATCGATGACATGCTCTAAGCAGTCTATACTTTGAGCATAAAGCTCATACTTTTTCCATTTCAAGTACAACTTGTACTTGCATAGTCATTCAAATACAACTCTGAGGTGCTGTTCATGCTCCTCTATGGAATCCGAATAGATGAATATGTCATCTAGATAGAAGTGCATAAAGTGTCCTATCATGTCTTGAAATATAGAGGTCATCAACCTCTGAAATGTCACTGGGGCATTATAGTCTCCAATTTGCATGATGTTGCTCATGAACATGCCCATGATCAATGCAAACATGGTCTTGGGTATGTCTTTGGTAGGGATGTGCACCTGCTTGTAAGCATTGGTGAGGTCAATTTTTGAGCAATACTTTGCT
Organism: Macrolepiota albuminosa; assembly: GCA_027475525.1. Taxonomy (NCBI): domain Eukaryota; kingdom Fungi; phylum Basidiomycota; class Agaricomycetes; order Agaricales; family Agaricaceae; genus Macrolepiota; species Macrolepiota albuminosa. Next base: position 300,530 of record JAMWFC010000084.1, on the reverse strand, counting down.
TGAGCCACATCTTTCCAGATCACCTCTTGATCTGGTAAAGGAGTCACATCCTTTATGGTATTATCATTGCACTGACACACATCAAGGGCAGTTCGAAGAGTTCCATCCTTCTTTGGAATGCACAGTAAGGGTGCAGCCTATGGTGACCACCATTGAGCATTCAAGTAGCAATTAGTTTTATCACATAGTTGCTCTTGGAGTGCATGTGGACAGCGCAGCAGGTGGTACTTGTACTGCTTGCTCTCATCTATGAGATTGATCTCATAGTTTACTTCCTGCCATGGCAGAAGCTCCTCTTTGGTCCCATTGACCATATTGGCAAATTCTTCTTGCCATTGCTGATAGAAATAGCCAGTAAAGATAGCCAAAAAGGAGCAGATATCGAGGACATAGCCGGTAAAGGAAGAGACAGAGCAATGGCCAAGATCACATGTGGAGCACAAATTTCAAGGATAAAATGTGCACCAAAGCAGGTAGTAAAACCTCGGTCTACTGAAGTAGACCTCAGAATTGATATAAAATGTGCTGTATGTGACACAAATATGCTATTCACATACCATGCATACTCACTTCCTTGATTCTAATTTTACTTCATCACACTTAGTATCCTGATCAGAATGTGCCAAGTGGCTAGATGCCTGTATTTTTTTTTTCTTTTTTTGGTGGTGTGTTTACAGCATCACAGCATATCTACATCTTCCAGCATGCTGGGCAGAACAAATCGTGTTAGCTTTGAGTTGCCCACAAATTGAGGGGGTTGGACCTTCATGTACCAAGGTAGGAATGCATTTATGCATGAATTCCAGCACAAACTGAAAGACAGTGTGGGACTCAATGATCATTGTCATAATACCCACTAAACCTCCCTTCTGCAGCTGACTGCCAGGCATATAGAGAAATGCCTGGGTGGTTGAGGGACATGGTTCAAACCCAGAGCTCCTTGCTGCATTATGTCAGCAGAAGGCCACTTAAGGGGTCTTGGACTTGTGTGGTGTGCCACTAAACCATGCATCCCTCTAGATGCCTGTATTTGATTGACAGTGCCCCTGTTGATTGCAGATGAAATCATCATAGGAATATGTATTGTGTGACTAGTGCCTGAAACAATCTCTATGCCTCCAAAAAAAATGGTAGAAAACACTTCAGCACCACAGCAGACAGTGCAGTTGCAAGATCTCTTAGGCATGATGAGAGAGGATGTGTTGGGGAGAAGCAAGAAGAGGTGGGAATCCACTGCCAGCATGCAGTTATGATTGATAATTGAATCTAAATTTAATGTGTCTGGGTTTTCGGCAGAATGTCAACCTGAACCGGACCGTATCAGAAATTGTAACTCTTTTCCGATCCCCTTGGATCTTCCCAGAGCCAGTTTTCACTGGGACGTTCAACACGCGTCTGATTTACCGCTTTTAATACCAACCAAGCCCTTGAATTTTTGTTGCTACGAAACCCGAGCAGAGGGACATGTGGAGTAGTGTTCGGCTACTTTATATCAGCTTAACTCACTCACTGACCTCATGAAATTTTCAATCCAGGTGAAACAAGAATTTGCGATTCTTTGGTGGTTGGCCGAGTGCCACTTTCTGATCCTGAAGGTTTGAATGAGAGTCATTGATGAGTAACGCCAACTCGCATCCAAAAAGGATTCTTTCTTTAGGAACCGAGAGAAATTTCCTATCTCCAACAACTGATTTGTTCCATCTTGTCGGCTTTGCCGTGACATGGAAGTCAGTCTTATGGGAAATAATTTAATTCTTACAATCCGTGTCTGGCCTATGGCCATAGAGACTTTGAATTACTACAAAGTATTTGTGTCCCGAGACAAAAGATCCTTGGACACGGACTTGAACATATGTCCACGGTTGCGGTATTCTGAACTAGTGGGTAACAGATGTCTCCATCTATGTTGCTTTCGATGACAGACAGAATTATTCCCATCACGGTTCTGTTAAGCGGAATCTATATATATCTATGGTTCGTTGCACTGGACTCTCTCTACTGTGACACTCGGTATTGCCCATTATCTGGGCCTGTTTACACCATCAGAATGCTCGTCAGTCAATTGACTACTGCACTTATCAGTATCATTCTCGTTGTCCTCGGGCTGTATGCATGGCACAGATCTTATTGCAACCGTGTCTTACCACCGGGCCTGACTGGAATTCCGCTTTTTGGGAACCTCCTACAAGTACCCAGAAGGGTACGCTCTCTGTTCTCACTTAAGCTGAATTACAGAATCAATGGGACACCGCAGCATCTTGCAACCTATTTCAGGACTCTCCTCGAAAAATATGGGGGTTTGGTGTCATTGAACTTGGCCAGCTTTGTAAGATTTCACAATTTGTATAAACTCACCATTGTCCTCATCGAACTCTCTCGGAGACCGTTATCTTGATTGGGAATATGGATGTGGCAAAGACTCTGCTCGAAAAGCACTCGGCCAAGAATTCATTGCGACCAAGTCTTCACTACGTTGTCAGTTCTTGTTCGTTCCATTGCCACCTAGTTCCTGATGAATGGTGATTCAGCGCAATCACGTTGATCCTCTGAATGATATGTGGGCTCTAGGTGACGAGTACACTATAGGCCGCAAACTTACAAACCACATCATGTCTGTCGTCAAAACTGGAAAGACAGAATTGCTTCAACGATCCGAAGCCATACTAAATGTGCAGCATCTGCTCGACGACAGCGGGAAAAACTGGCATCACCACATTGAAAGGTAGCTGTTTGTTCCTGTGGGACGATTTGAAAACCTTATCAAACTTCCCCAGAGCTATATCAAGTACCGTACTTACAGCAGCATTTGGATTTCACTGTCCAACAGGGCACGAACCTGAACTTAGGCAGATTCTTTTCGTGAGTACAATCTAGGGTTACCTGTAGACCGTCGCAATCATCACTTGCCAGTAGACCATTGATGAGCTAGCCGATCTCGCATCTCCTACTGCCAGTATCACTAACTTCTTCCCCTTCCTGGACTTGTTACCTGGTCCGATGCCATGGCGGAATCGTGCACGGTCATATCAGGAACGGATGGATGCAATCTACGAAAAACTCATTGATCATGCTATGAGGTGCAAAGCTGCTGGCATGGATACGCAAGTCCTTTTTCTCTTGCTCTGGACAGTTTGGCAAATTTACCTTATCAGATGGGCCTGCACCTTTGTAAATGATGACAAACCTGAAGAGGATCAGCGTCGTATGACAAGACAATTTTCCGTGGTACGTAGTTTATCGAAATATAGCCTAACTTCGTAGCTAACATAAATATAGGCCGCCATTGAAACGGTAGATACACTGTAGATATTCTTTGCTGCTCTTCTTTCTTATTCATTTACAGTCCATAACAGCCCTGGAAATCTTTGTCCTCGCTTGCATCCGTTATCCTGATTGGATTGTCGCAGCACAAAGAAAGATTGACAGTGTCGTAGGGCCTGATTGCTTGCCATCTTTCAAGGATCGACCCTTCCTTCCTTATATAGAAGCTATCGTTCAGGGTGCGTCCTTGGAATTTAACCACTTTTCTATCTTGGGAAACATCTTACATTGGAATATTCGCAGAGACTCTCCGCTGGCGCCCTGCAGGCATGTTCATACATCCCGCAAATGCATTTTGAGGCTGACTTGTAAGCATAGTTTGGGTTGGCGTACCCCATTTGTCAACTGCCGAGGACACGATTGAGCATAATGGTCAAACCTATTTTATCCCCAAGGGTAGCCTCATATTTGCAGTTACATGGTAAGAGAACACTCGTAAGTGATTACAAATGAGCTAACCTCCTCAGGGCAATTGAACATGACCAGTCAAAGTTCAAGGATGAGGATCGATTCATGCCTGAACGGTATCTCGACTCTGAAGGCCAGCTGAAGCCAGATTACGAGACGAGTGCCTTTGGTTTTGGTCGACGTGGCTAGTATCCTCATCTCGATTTGATTCAGTCTAGCGTCTTACTAGCCTGATAGTTTGTCCGGGTATTCCGTTTGCCGAGCGATCTCTGTAGATAAATATCGCCACAATGCTATGGACTTTCAATATCCGTGCTACCAATAAAGTTGATCCTGATACTGGTCTGCCATTTGAATATGATGACAGTGATGCGTCATTCTGTGGAGATGTGAGTGGTCCATTTCCTTGCTTGATATTCATAATTGATTGTTGTGCTGGATACATAGCTTGCTAACTCGCCGTTCAAATTCCCAGCCATCTTCAAACCTCGCTCCCCGCAGCGAGTGGCGGTGGCCAGCAGGGAGTGGGCAGAGTTGGAGAAGAATTTAGGCGTGTTGATACCGGGTGCATGAACATTCGAATGTGTTCTTTTGCAATTGCTTCCTCTGAAATGCATGCAGAATAGGATAATTGTTTATTGAAGTTTGGAAAGTTTAAATGACAGAAGCCGATGATAGAGTATAGCTAATAATGATTAAAAGAATATGATAATGGCATACAGAAGGAATAAAATGACTTAAATATTGAGACCTTGTATAACGGTAGAATGATGATAGCTATGAACAAATTCTGAGATAACATTTCAGAAATGTAAAAGTACTCTATGACTTTGCATCATTCAACGCTATTCGTCAATTTCTCTAACCCTGATACCATCAGTAAATACCTGAACTCAATGAGATACTCGTTCTTTATATTTGGATAATCATCACTACCTTTAACACATGATGTACATGACGTTACATGGCTAACACAAAAAAGGAAGAATGTCGTACTAACCTTAAAAGCGATTCTTGCCTTTGTAGAGGCGCCTCCATTCTAGCTCCATGTCCCAATTGTTGCTAAGTGCAACTCTGACATGCTTAGCAATCGTTCTGTCTCTAATGTAGTCTTTTACAATGGGCATCGCCGTCCCAGATGCATTCAATATCAGCAATTGCAATTTGGAAGTGGTGCAAAGAGCTGTCTCGATGTCTTGCATGCAGCCATTGCGATTGTTGAGAGGAAGGTCATCCAGTTCCAACAATACCGTCCTCAAAGAAGGGATCCACTCCAGAGATGCAACAGACACACAGAAGGGAAAATGGTACAAAGTCAAAAACAACAGATTGGGGACTACAATCCCACATTGAGCCATCTCTTGAGCTGTGTGTCTCCCGATGTGGAGCGATATCAGTGTATACGCTGTTGGAACGACCATTGACGCCCAACCGTTTTCCTTTAACTTTATAGCCAGGTGTCGAATAACGGTGCATTTGGACAGGATAAGGCTCACGATGTCCAAAGGCACATCTGGCCTTATACAGAGGTTACGAACATTCGCCGCAAAAAACGTTGCTGGGCGTGATATCAAAGTTGGTAAGATGTGTTCCGCGCATGCAATATCAAAGCCCGTCGAGTTGGCATTGAAGGCTACGAGAAGACCCTCGTATATGACGGATTTGACGTGTGGCTGTATATGCCTGCATAAGATCGATAGAGCGGCAGCATCTCTAGGAAACATCAGTGCTGCCCATTCAAAAATCACATGTTCTATTTCGGGGGGGGAAATCAAAGGTCGTAACTGCAGCTGGTGCGAAATTAACCTTCTTCAACCTGTTCGCAAGCTTATGAGACTGTGATTCTCAGATAATGACTGAAGTGCAAACCCGTATGGTTTCTTTGACTTCTTGGCCATAGAAGCGGGATGCAATTGAATCAATCTAGGTAGCCCAGGGATGTAAGTTTAATATACCATACCGGGATTATTCATTTTGATTGTACTCACTTTTCAAATTCGCTGTATACCAGTCTCCTGAATCAAGCGTTGGTCAATGCATTACCTTTTTATTGCATATTCAATGTTTGGACTTATTGTGATTTCGCTCCGTACATGGACGCATCAAAACCTTTAACCCAGGGCCATCAATAAGCTACTTCTCACCCATGCTTTGTGCCGGGCGGCTTGCATCACCGGCATCAGAAGATCGCCTTTAAGGAGGTATGCAGAACAAGGAATGAATGAATGAATTCTGTTTTGCTGCCAGCAAGCCACTGTGAAGGCTAAGAGGCATGGGTAAAGTAGTAATTGTACTCTACTCCGGCATGTGTGATGGTGCTCGTTGTAGTAGTGTGTTTGTAATGTAACTTTGGGCATTAGAATTCTCCTCGCATATTTTATGTGGCGTGTAGAGTAGGCAAGGTCACGTCACGTAGTGCCTACAGAACAAGGATTTAACCATGATTTTGCCAGTTGAATTATCCACAAGCAACACTTCAGCGCTTCAGCTTCAGCCCCATTTGGCTTCGGTTACATGTGTGTCGAGCTAAATTACTATCTCAATAATACAATCCTTATATCTACAAGTAACAGCTCATGGTACTTTAGGATTACGCCTCAATGACCTAGTGTTGAACATGTTGCTCGACGAGCGTGTTGTACTCGGTGGCGTAGAGCTCTGGGTCCACATACGTCGGATAACTTTTCATTTTTTGAGGGAGTGCTCTCTTGCCAGCCATTGCGTTCGCATGATTCTGTCCCAGGTTGAGCCTGTACCATTCTGTAGCTATTGGTATGTAATGAGTCAGAGAAGATTATGAAAGGTCGATACATACGGCAAAAATTGTGATTTCAAACGTTTTCAATCTTAACGGCAGATTCCTTGACGAGCTGATGCAGAGTATGGGCTTCCAACCACGATCCTTCATTTTTTTTGTAGATGTCCTGTAGTGGTACTCGAAGGATGGATTGTGAGTGCTGTATTTATCCAATCGTGCCTGTTCGCCATCTCCGAACTTCACAAATATGTAGAAGTTCTGTGTCTTCATGTCCTGCGCAAAAATGTCTGTCAGTATGTCGATTTCACGAAAAGTATACCACCATGTCTGTCACGGTATGCACGTGACCAGAGAGCCACAGTAGTCAGTCCAGCGTAGATATGTTTTCCTTAGTTCTATTCGTCTCGTAAACAGGTATGTCTAACATACCAATTGCTACTTATATTCAATATAATCTCGTAAACAGCCTAGTTATTGCGCCGCATTGCGAATCACCAATAACAGTCTAACAATGTCTTCCGCAGGAGATATGATTGAATATGAACCAGGATTTATTCGACGTTGAAGGTTGCTGGGAAAGGGACGAGAGGACTACGTATTAACGTAAATTGATGTTAGTTATGTGAACGCTATGTGCCTTGATCCTGTAGACTTCGAGTTTATCAGATGAGCACACAGACCAAATGTCCGGATTACTGGAGGTAATAAGAAAATTGCAGGATATAACATGATCTGTGCCGTAGAGATTGATTTAATGAGAGAATGGCTAAGGACCAGTGAAAAAGTTGTCAATGGGACCAGCTCTGTGGGGTATCAGACAGGTTGGCCTCCTTTTATGCTGAACGGAGACCCCGCGGTCAACTCTGGAAGTTTCAAGGACATCAGCAACATTGGGCCTACGTAGCTTCTGGTGTGCCATGATATCAAATAATGACCCTTGTGAATGGACGAGGAATGGAGGTATACCCTTTACAATATAGATCTCTTCTATGGTGTTGTGTATGCTGCCGGATAGTAAAGTGGAACTATTTTAGCATTCCGATTTCGCAACCCGCAACTTCAATCGTCGTTGTTATGGACGATGGACGAGGATTTCTGGGTATAGTCATGAAATGACAGAAGCAAAGCGTCAGAAGCCCATCAGTGGGCGAATGTCTCCAGATCATTTTGGCGTTTAATTGTTCAGTAAGTCCTTGATTCCAAATCAGTTCATCAGAAACAACAGAGAGCAAAGGGATAGCACTTATTGGTGATTCCCCAGGGAGTCATACGTACAAAGTTTCAAAATCGCTGAACAAAAAGCATGTTGAACCAGAAGTTTGATTTTCATCTGTTGTCGTGAGCAAACTTCAGATAACGTCACAGTACCAACTCGTATGATATCTTTGACTTCTTGGCCCCTCAAAGTTAGATGCGACTGAGTACCTGCACATGTTGAGTAGGGTATTGCTGAGTGTATCATCAACTCGTCACATGCACTAGAATAAACACATGTGCAAATTTGTTCATCCTATCTCTGCAGAAATCTCTGGAGTTTTGAATAGATCAAATTAATGACGCTAACAGACATCAGCAGCCTGCTGCTATAATGTGCACTAGGGGGAGTCAAACCTGCCTCTTGTGCATGATATGAAATATCAATTTATCAATATTCCATTGTACCACAGGTGCTTACTACAAGTCAGTACGGTGTACATGTAGTGCAAAAATGCACCCATATAAAAAGACACCATTAGACATTATTAAGGTGGACTAGGGGGAGTTGAACCTGCCACTGTACACAATATTGAATATCAAATATTCCACTGAACCATTGGGACTAGTTGCAACCTTATAGTATACACATAGATTGGTCAAAAGACACCATCTTGGTAAATTTATTTGATCCATTCATCTGCTCATAGACGGGACACAGGTCCACCAGACTTGTTTCCCCTCTTTCAACCCAGCACCATCTCTACTAAATTGTTTGTCATTTTTACACAGGAAGATTTCTTCGGATGTCAGCTACCATCTGCTGATAGGCTTCTACTTGGGCTGAGCGCATCAAGGGACATTATGGGCTCACCAACATTTGACATACTGGAGACTTTAGTGATCTTCTGAGACTCAGGATATTTCTGGCTTTGGCACCCTGTTACAAACTTTATTTACCAGTCTCATCCAACATGTACCAGGCTTTTAGTACACACTATACATCAACTTCAAGAATTTAGGAGGTTTAGGACACATAGCACTAGCATGATGATGGGGAGGTGACTCTGACCAAATCCCAATCAGTTCTGGAAGAGGTTAGTGCTAGGTGCTGCTATTTGATGGAGGCACCTCAATCAGAAGTCTAAAGAAGCAATGATGATGGCACAGGATATATTCAAACCCAATGTTTTAACCTATGAGAAGTTGAAACAATGTTTAGCACCAACATTAGTGCTCACAGTGTCTGTCAAGGATTTTCTAACCATACTCTGGAGAAGCCTGGCCAATCAGAACTATATTAAAAAGTGAGCAGACTCATACAATTTTAAGATAGTTTAGAGTTGCCATGGCCAATAGGCTATGATGCTGATGGTTGCCATCATCCATGTGCTGCCGGTCACTATTGACAGGTCACCATTAGCTGGAATCATGAGGAGAGGCACTAATTGGTAGTGCTGTGAATGGACTCATCTTGGAAATACAGTAGTGTATAGTATAAAAGATAGCTACTGCACATGTATATGACAACAAATTGTAACCTGTCATGAGCCACGCCTATGCCACCCTGACTCCCCAGTAAGTCCTGCCTGGAACTCCTCCTTCGAAACCCAACCTCCCAGCGCGTCCCCGGAACACATTGGGACAAGACCGACTAGATCCGATGCCACCCCGATGCTCAACCCCCGGATAAGGCCCAAAGCCCCGCCAACGCACCACGTGCCCCGGACGCCGCCCCAAGCCTCGATCGATCATGCTGGAGGCCGCCCTCCCAGCGCCACTCCCAAACTCAGGCAATACACCGCAACCCATCTACGCCCCCCGGGACTACACGACCGCAGAGGACTGACACCTGGACAATACGCCGCACGGAACGCACCACATGGAAGGGGGTATAGACCTTACCCAGGGGGCCAGAGCTCAGCCGGCACCTGGTACTTAACCCGCAGCTCGTAGTACGTTACGGTAGTCTTGATATTGCTATAAACTCGTCTCTATACTCTCTTGTCTATTTTGTACTTATCTCAATCTATCTGTCTTACTCTCTCAAGTCTCCTGGCCTTCTAAAAGTCTCACTTCAATTCTAACTTAGTCTCCCGGTCTCAGTCTCTTTTTCTGATCACCCCTCTGCCCTAGCAAGGCTCTGCCCACTCCTGCCCCATACCCCAGACTTAGCCCAGGATCCTGCTCTACCTCTTCTTACGAACTTCAGCGCTCCGTAGCCACCCCACGCCCTATTCAAAACTCCGGAACTCACCCGGAGACTCTCCGTAGACTTTGAGTCCACCTAGTAAGGACCCGCTTGCCTCCGGAGGCCCCCGTTGTCAGCAGAACCTGACATAATATCAAGACTCCCCCCTTACCCCGTTCTTGATGTCCACGTACACCCCCGTCTACTATTCCGTGGGCTACCAAACCGATGCCTACGGTCGCCCACTACCCGAACAATACAGCCACAGTACTCTCCAACCCATATACCCACCCCCGATCCCCGAAATCTACCCCGCACTCCGATTCTGGGCCCCCGATCCGAATGGAGCCTACGGCCCCTCAGCCAGCCAGCTCCTGCACCCTCCGGACTGGCGGATGTACGCCAACCCTCCCGTCAACTCTGGCACCTACAGGATGGTACCTGGGGGACTCCCCAAAACCCTGTGGAGAGCCACTCTACCTCCAGCCAGCAGAGGGCCATTCGCACCCTGGCCACAGGCCGCCCAACCCCAACCACCCCCCTCGAATACAGAAATCCCGGAACCGCCCCAGAATCGGCCACGCTCCATGGCGGCCCCGCCGGCCCGCCCTCCAACCTCCCCCCTGGAGCGACGAACGGAGGAGTACCTCCAACAGCGAGATGAAGTGCTGTGCGCGCTCCGCACCTCCCCTGAGGAGTTTGCCCGACGCACGCGTGCCCTCTTGGTCATCCTCGGCAACCACGACCTCCGGGGCACACCGGAAGAATGGGCCAATCACCTCCTCTGCTTCTACGGCCAATTCCTAAAAGGGACCCTCCCCGACAACACCAAAAGAACGCTGCAAGTGAACCCGATGCTCCGGGACGAACTCCAGAGCCTGATAGACGAAATCCACACCAGCCCCAACCCCCGCCGCTTCGAAGACCCCCTGGATCCGGCCTGCTCATTCCACGTCCAGAGGGACGAGCCCCGCTCAGGTACCCGAGGGAATCCCCTGCCACGAGACCAACAACGGCAGGAGGAGCTCAACGCCGCCTCTGCCACCCTGCGGTCTCTAAACCCGACTGGGGGCCTCTTCGACCAACCCGCCGCCCACACTGTCAGACTCTCTGCCTGTCCCCGAGCCTACTCAGTGCCCGGCACCTTCAACACGTGGGCACAGGCGGCCGAAGGCAACCCCCTGCCCCCGGGAGGTAAACCCCGACCCGAGGGCGACGACACCTCGGACGACACCCTCTCGTACATCGACAAACCTCAAAACCTGGGACCTCCCCCGACAACCCTGGGAAACCCCCTCCCGCTACTGCCCCCAAATTTAACCGCGAACGCCCATCCCACCTGGACCTACGCCCCCCCCGAGGCCGCGAAGGACCCCCAGAACCCCAGGACGACACCCGGCCACAGCCAGCCCCGCCTCGGCCCCCCTTCGAGCCAGGACTCCCCCGGGCCTTCCCCAACCACAGGCCCCCCCGATCCTCGCATGGCCCCGACCTGGGACCCCCTCGACCCCCTTACGGTCAACTCCCCCAACACCCCGGACAGGGCCCCCATCTACCCCCTCCCTCCCCCCGGGACGACCTCCTCTCGCTGCCCACCTCCTCGGACCCGGCGGCCCCCCACTGCCCCCACGGGAGCCCCCCAACCCCCAATGGGCCCCTGGACCCCTGCCCAGAGGGCACGGCCAGCCCCCCGGAGGAGGCCCACCAGACGGAGGACCTCCCAGGGAATGGGGCGCCGCCGCCGGAACCACTACTACTATTACTACCATGCCGCTCCCCCCCGCGCCCACCGAACCCGCAGGACAATACCCGGGACGCCCTCGCCTAGGAAGGTAAGCTCGACATACAGAAGCCCGAACCCTTCCACGGATGCAACCCCCGGAAGTGGCGAACCTTCCTGATGCAGTGCCTCAACATGTTCCAAGCCAAACCCGTCACGTTTCAGCTCGAAGGATCCCGTGTCGCATTTGCCGCCTCATACCTGCAGGGACTGGCCTTCGATCACTACACAGCCCTCCTCCGGTTCGACCCCAACAACCCCGTACTATCCCAGTAGGCAGCCTTCGTGCAGGAATTCTCCGGCCGCTTCGGCATCTTCGACACCGTCGTGGAAGCCGAGGAAAACCTCTTCAACCTCCGGATGAGATCCAAGGAGCGCTTTGCCACCTTCATCGTCCGATTCGAGAAGGAGGCCTATGAGATGGGCTGGAACTACAACACCCTCCGGTTCGCCCTCTGGCGAGCACTCCCTCAGCGAATCAAGGACGTCCTCCGCCTTGCTCCCAAGCAGGCAACATACAACGGCTACAAGGCACTGGTGACCCAGATCGACCAGAGGTACTGGGAAGATCGCAACAAGTACTCTGGCTCTCGGGGCCATTGGGCCCTTCTGGGAGGACCCTCTTGGAAAGCTAATCACTCCGGAGTCCCTAGCCAGGTGCCGCAAGATCCCACCACGCGTCTGACCCCAGGACAAGGACCCCCTAGACCGCCCCGTGCCCCGGCACCACGACCGCCAGCCGCCCTCAACGCAGCTGACATCAACGACATTTCCGACCCTCTCCCCGGAGACCCTGATGACCCCGACGTCCCAGCTGACAAACACCCCGAAGACGACAAAGAGGAAGCTCTTTGTGCAAACCAAGTCAGGAACCCTGACCGCCCCTGGATCGATGTCCCTGAAGATGTTCAGGAACAGCGATGCCGGAAGGGCACCTGCCTCCTCTGCGGGGAACCCGGACACTTCATCGGCAGTTGCCCAAAGCACCAGACCATGGGTCGGGCCGTCTGGACCATCAACGGGGAAAACTGCGATTTCCAATTTACGGAAAACGACCCAGCAATTTAAAAATAGAAGACATTCTGAATCGCGGTCCGGACCCTGACATCTTCTCCGCCCCGGTTTTCCATCTTTGCGCCACGGCTCAACAATCCTCGGACACCCTCCTGGCCCACCTCCCTTCACACTCCCCACAGTCCCTCCTCCTTTGTACCACCCTCGCCTCCTCTCCAGAGCCCGTCAACACCCTCGTTGACAGCGGCGCCACCGACAACTTCATCGACGAAGCCTGGGCAGCCCTTGCCCCCCAGCCCCCCCAAAGGCTCCCCATCCCTATCCATCTCCGACTCTTCGATGGAAACTCCTCCTCCGCCGGCGACATCACCCACTTCGTGCAAATGCCTGTGACCTTTGCCTCCGGCCATCATCAGACGCTCCGGCTCCTGGTCACCAGGCTCCACGCTGCCGCCCCCCTCGTCCTCGGACTCCCATGGCTGCGTGCCACCAATCTCTGAATCGACTGGAGGACCCTCACGCTTGCTCTTGACTGAGACGCAACCCAAGAAGCAATCTCCTTCGAACCCCCGCCACCTCCAACGGGTCCGGAGAACCCCCGGTGCCCCCGGGAGGAGCCCCCTGGCCTCCGCTCCCAGGCCACCCGCTTCTTCGTGATCCATGTCTGCCTCGGCACCGCCACCAAACATCTCCCTGCCCTCATCGATAGCGGAGCCACCAGAATGTTCATCAGCGACCGCCTCGCCCTTCCCCACACCCAGCTCGACAAACCTCTCGGCCTCCGGCTCTTCAATGGGAACAACGCCACTGCCGGACTTATTACAAAGGGACACTCCACCACCATAACGCTAGACAATGACCTAACGTTCCTGGCCGACTTCCTGGTCACGCAACTCCCCGAAACGACCCCCATCGTCCTAGGCCTCCCTTGGCTCCGGGAGGTGAACCCCGACATCTGCTGGGAAGACCTCACCATGACCTTCCCTAACCTGGGGGCCCACCTCGCCGCCGCCATCCACCTCTACCCACGGGCCTCAGAAGACCCGAGACGCCCCAAAACCCCCCGAAGGGAACCCATCAAGTTTTCCCCCAACGTCCCTCGAAATCGTTACAAGGGGCCTCACTACCCCGCCCAGAACCACCAACCCCCCAGGCCCAGCTCCGAACCCAACGACCCCCCCGACTCACCGGGAACCCCGGACATCAAAATTATCGGCTACACCCCCTTCGCACGAATTCTCCAGGATGGCACCCCGGCCTACCAACTCCAGGTATTCCCGACGCTACCTGAGGAACACCTCTGGGCCGAAAACACCGGCCCCAACGCTAAGACTGAAGACCAACTCCTCGCCGAAGTTGTTCCCCCTGAGTATCACGAGTTTGCTGACGTCTTCTCTGAAGGTAGCGCCAAGGACCTCCCCCCGCACCGGCCGTACGACCACAAAATCGACCTTGAGGACGGCGCGAGTCCCCCGCTCAGCAAAGTCTACAACATGTCCAAGATCGAGCTCCGGGCACTCAAGGACTACCTCAACGACATGCTCAGTAAGGGTTTCATTCACGCCTCGATCTCCGTGGCCGGCGCACCGGTTTTCTTTGCCAAGAAGAAGGACGGATCCCTCCACCTCTGCGTCGACTATCGGGGCTTGAACAAGATCACCAAGAAGAACCAATACCCCCTACCTCTCATCGGAGACCTCGTCAACCGACTCAGCAAAGCCAAGGTTTACTCAAAGATCGACCTCCGGTCGGGCTACAACAACATCCGGATTGCCCTGGGACACGAATGGAAAACGGCTTTCCGCACCCGTTACGGCCTCTTTGAATATCTGGTAATGCCATTCGGAATGACTAACTCCCCCGCGACCTTCCAGTACTTCATGAACGACATCTTCCACGACATAAACAACGTCTTCGTCATTGTCTACCTGGACGACATCCTGATCTATTCGGACTCCCTTGACGAACACCAAATCCATGTCCGACAAGTTCTTGAACGACTCCGAGGTCACAACCTACACGCAAAACCAGAGAAGTGCTCGTTCCACACTACGGAAGTCAAATACCTCGGCGTCATCGTCACCCTGGACGGAGTTCGCATGGACCCCGCAAAGGTCGAAGCAATCCTCAACTGGCCGCCTCTGAAAAACGTCAAGGAAGTGCAATCCTTCCTCGGGTTCGCAAACTTCTACCGACGCTTCATCGACAACTACTCCGGTATCACCAAGGCCCTCAACCGGCTAACCCGGAAGGACACCCCCTGGGGGTGGGACAGTAAGTGCCAAAGTGCGTTCACCTTACTCAAGGAAGTTTTCACTTCAGCCCCGATCCTCCGGCACTACGACCCCGCCCTCCTGGTTGTCCTGGAGTGCGACGCCTCCAACTATGCCATCGCGGGTATCCTCTCACAAATGGAGCCGGACAACCAGGAGCTTCGACCCATGGCTTTTTACACCCGATCAATGATCCCGGCCGAGCTCAATTACGACATCTACAACAAGGAACTCCTTGCGATTGTTGAAGCCTTCAAGCAGTGGCGAGCTTACCTCGAGGGTATCCTGCACCAGATCCAAGTCTACTCGGACCATAACAACCTGCAGTACTTCACGACCACCAAGCTCCTCAGCCGCCGACAAGCCCGATGGTCCGAGGTCCTCTTGGAGTACGATTTTACCATCCACTACTGTCCTGGACGACTCGGAGCCAAGCCCGACGCCCTCACCCGACGACCCGACGTCTACCCCAAGAAATCCTTCGAAGCTGAGCAAAACACCTTCAACCACCGTGTGGTGATCCCTCCCAAACACCTCAACGCGGTACTGATCCTGAATGAAGAAGGCATCCTGAGGCAGGTTCAGGACGCCCCCCAAGATAGCTACTTCGCCCAGCACGACCCCCGGAACAATTTTCCTGACGGACGAAGCCCTGACCCCTCCTTCACCCTCTCCCCGGATAACAAAATGCTCCTCCAGGACGGCCGCATCTACGCCCCAGACTTCAAGCATGTACGCCTCGATATCCTCCGACAGCACCACGACCACAAGCTCCATGGCCACCCAGGAATCTGTAAAACACTCCAACTTATCTCCCGCACTTACTTCTGGCCAGGAATGAAGAAGGACGTCACCCGGTATGTCCGAGCGTGCGAACCCTGTCTCCGGGCCAAAGTTCCCCGGCACTGCCCCTACAGACTCCTTAAGCCCCTGCCCGTGGGGAGGCGCCCGTGGTCATCCATCTCCATGGATCACATCGTTGAGCTCCCGGAATCGGAAGGGTACGATGCCATCCTCATCATTGTCTGCAGACTCACTAAGCAGGCCATCTTCGTCCCGTGCCACACCACCAACAACGCCCCAAGATTTGCCCGGCTCTTCCTTGAACACGTGTTCTCGAAGCACGGACTACCTGATGACATCGTCTCCGACCAAGGCCCCCTCTTCGTCTCGAAGTTCTGGACGTCCCTGTGCAAGGCCCTCAGCATCCGGACCAACCTGTCGACCGCTTACCATCCAGAGACCGATGGCCAAACCGAACGCGTCAACCAGACCCTCAAACAGTACCTCCAGATCTACGTCAATTACCTCCAGAATGACTGGCACGCCGAACTCCCTCTCGCCGAGTTCACTTATAACAACACTCCCCACTCCGCCACCGGAGTGTCCCCTTTCTTTGTGAACAAGGGATACCACCCCCGGTTGACCCTATCCCTCCGGGATATCCTGGCCCACGCTGCCCATGAAGCGGCCCAGGACCTCCGGGACCTCCACGAATTCCTTCGGAGTGAGATCGACATCGCAAATAAGGCCTACTCCAAGCATGCGAACCTCCGGCAGGAAAATACGCCCGACTGGCCCTCCGGGACCCTAGTCTGGCTCGACCGACGCAACCTCCAGACCCGGCGCCCCTCAGTAAAACTCGACCACAAACGCTTCGGCCCTTTCAAGATCGTCCGGAAGGTATCCTCCCATGCCTACCGGCTCGACCTCCCTCCGGGCCTCAAGGGGCTGCACCCCGTGTTCCACGTCTGACTCCTCGAGAAACACGCCCTGGACCTGCTTCCGGGACAACGCCCCGACCGACCTCTGCCCCTCAAAGTAGACGACAAGTATCACTACGAGGTGGATCATGTCCTCGACTCCCATATCATCCGTGGGCAGGTAAACTACCTCGTATGATGGGTCGGCTACGGATCAGAAGACGACACCTGGGAACCCGTGGGAAACCTGAGGACCGCCCCTGACAAGCTCCGGGAGTTCCACCGGGCCCACTCCGGCAAGCTCCGCGCCCTCCGGGGCTGAAACTCCACAGACGGCCTACAAGGGTGTAACCCCTGCCTCTGGATTCACCTGGGATTCAACTCCCACCCATAAGTTTCCTCATCCTCTTCGCCTGACTCTTATTCCCCTATGCTTACCAAAAAACCCCAGATGTTTATATACACGCTACTACTACACTAGATACAATGCCCAAAAAAAAAAAGAAGAAGAAAAAGACTACCAAGACGCCCCCTACGATCTCGAAGGCCCCCTGGCACTCCCCGACGCTCCCGCCCCACTACCGGACGCCTCCCTCAACACCCCCGACTCTGGGGCCGCCAGGGGAGCCCCCATCGCAGCCTCCATTGACGACAGGACCACGGCCACCCGCTCCTCATATGAGGGGAGGGGCTCCCCCGCGTCCGCCGCCATCTCCACCCACAACCCCGGAATGATTACATTGCACCTTTGGTGGGCTGCCAGTAATCGTCCTCACTGCTCCAACCCTCGATTCACCTCCGTCGACAAAAGCCCCGGCGTTGCTGCAAGGCCCTGCTGGACGAAGGCATACGCCGAAGCCCCTCTGTCCAGCAGGAGACGGTGTTCTCGGGCCCAACCTAAAATAGGATCAGCCGGAACTCCAGGACGAGTGCAAGATCACTCACGCATAGCCTCGCCACGGGCGGCTGCCATGCTCCCCACCAGCCAGCCCCGGTGACGCACCAGGGTCGCCTGGGCTCCCTCCACCCTCCTCAGCAACTCCCTCAACTCTGCCTCCCGCGTCTCCGACACCACCTGTCCTGACTCTACCCCGTCCCCTTGCTCCAAGCGAGCCCTCAAGCCTGCCACCTCCGCCTCCAAGGCCTCCTGGGCCCGCATGACCACACCCATCTCCTCCTGCAACCCCTCCCTTGCCTGCCGCTCCTGCTGGCCCTCCTCGATGACATCCCGGAGTCGCGACAGCAGATGGCGTTCCCGAGCCCCGGCCTCCTTGAGCTGACGGCGGGAGGCAGCAAGGTCCTCCTCTGCCCTGGGTACGCGAGATAGGCCAGGGACCAGACGACCAGAGCCGGGGAAAAACACTCGTCCCGAGAGGCTTGAAGGACCCACGACCTCAATCTCTGGAGACCCTCGGCGACGTTGGGCAAGGGGCGCGTCGTCCTCGTCCAACGAGTCTCGGGCTCGTCGCTTGCCCTTGTCGACCCCAGCCCTGGGGAACCCTCGGTGACGATGGGCGGAGGGCGCGTCCTCCTCGTCCGACAACTCTCGAGCCCATCGCTTGCCCTTATCCACCTGCCAGGCCAGGGGCGACTCCGAGGGCGACGACTCCAAAACAACCCGTGGTGCGACCACACGATGCCCGTGGGGACGACGACGTGTGACTCTACCCCCCTTGGCCCCCTGGCTCGGGCCCTGGTCCCGGGGCTCTCCCGCAGCTTCTCCATCACCCAATCTTTGTCCCATCCCTGCTCCTGGGCCATGCAGCGCGCCCGCCACGCCAACACCACCGAACACCTCTCATGTCGAAGGCGGCACGCCATGCACATGGAGGTATCTCGGCGAGACCCCGCCATAGGCTCCTCAAAGACACAAGACACCCCCCGACGCGCACACATCACACACTATGGGGGTCAGCAGAAACCTTTCAGAAGGCAGACCCACGCACCAGACCCGCTGCCTCGCACCAAGCTCGTTCCGGCGGCCCCTGATGTCGCCCCTGAGCCGTCGCAAACTGCTCCGCCATCACCTGGGCTTGGGGAATCCGCTGTACCACCAGAACCTCCCACACTTGGGCCACGCCGAGGGTGGGTCGCCGCTCGACTCGGACCGAAGGGACAGGGACGGAGGGGGACTGGACTGTTGAGGGCCTGGCGACCGGTGCCGGGTCCGAAGTTTGCGAGATCCTCCCTGCAACGGGATAACGTCAGCAGTATCGTGAGAACCTCGCTGGAATACCCACAGGCAAGTTCCTCAATGTGCTGGCGGTCCCGACGTCCCTTGTAAGCGCTCCGACGCACATCGTACTCTTCCCAGGTGGCCAAAGAGTCATCCCTGGCCGGGGGAGGGGTTGGGGAGCGGAGAGGCGTCTGTTCACGTGACATGGGAAGATAGGAAGCCTTCCAGGACTGACGCTATCCTTTTCTAGCCCCCCGACTGATGGCATCAACCTTCGAAACTTTGAATTTGGCTCCCACGAAGAAGGGCACTCCCCCCAACGCCTCGTAGGGACTCAGCGCTAAAGGAGGGGGTGATGTCATGAGCCACGCCTACGCCACCCCGACCCCCCAGTAAGTCCTGCCTGGAACCCCTCCTTCGGAACCCAACCCCCCAGCGCATCCCCGGAACACATCGGGACAAGACCGACTAGATCCGATGCCACCCCGACCAGGGCCAACCTGGCCCAACCCGATGCTCAACCTCCGGATAAGGCCCAAAGCTCCGCCAATGCACCACGTGCCCCGGACACTGCCCCAAGCCTCAATCGATCATGCCGGAGGCCGCCCCCCACTTGACGCCGCCCTCCCAGTGCCACTCCCGAACCCGGGCAATACACCGCAACCCATCTACGCCCCCCGGGACTACACGACCACAGAGGACTGACACCCGGACAATACGCCGCACGGGACGCACCACATGGAAGGGGGTACGGACCTTACCCAGGGGGCCGGAGCTCAGCCGGCACCTGGTACTTAACCCGCAGCTCGTAGTACGTTACGGTAGTCTTGATATTGCTATAAACTCGTCTCTATACTCTCTTGTCTATTTCGTACTTATCTCAATCTATCTGTCTTACTCTCTCAAGTCTCCCGGCCTTCTAAAAGTCTCACTTCAATTCTAACTTAGTCTCCCGGTTCCAGTCTCAGTCTCCCGGTCTCAGTCTCTTTTTCCGATCACCCCTCTGCCCTAGCAAGGCTCTGCCCACTCCCACCCCATACCCCGGACTTAGCCCGGGATCCTGCTCTACCTCTTCTTACGAACTCCAGCACTCCGTAGCCACCCCGCGCCCTATCCAAAACTCCGGAACTCACCCAGAGACTCTCCGTAGACTTCGAGTTCACCTAGTAAGGACCCGCTTGCCCCCGGAGGCCCCCGTTGTCAGCGGAACCTGACATAACCCTTCAAGCACCAAGTTACACTCAGCGTTCAAATCATGCTAGCCTGACCTAATTTTGTCACTAAGTTGGGCACTAGCTTTGTCTCTATTGTCTTCTGTCAGGGGACTCCTCATTTCTTGCTTCTTTCACTCCTTATTTCTTCTGCTCTCCTTTCATTCATTCTCTTATTTCTTCTGACATTATTTTATTTCACTATTTCTATTCTTTCAATACTATTTGTTAGTACTATTCTCAGCCCTTGAGGTGTTCTGGTTCTTTAGCTACCATTCAGACAAGTGTGGGACCTTCAGCACTGCTTTCAGACTGCTTATATAAGCCAGAATTTGCGAGAGTTTGCCTCTTATTTGTGCAATTATTTGTGTAGGCAATTTTCAAGTTTTTAAGGTTTTGTTGTACTGTACAGTTGTTTCCCATGCTTCAGAGGCTCCAGAAGTGTCCAACCTGGCATAGGGAATCCCTAGACTTGTTCTCTTTGGATCTCCCTCTGCCAGGTGAGTAGTTATTATGATATTGTCAGTACATACTCTAATACACTTTGGATTTCCCTCTGCCAGCTGTGTGACTGAGCCACAGCCTCTAGAGGTCACCCTTACATCTTCATTGTTTATGGTGCCACCTATGGGCACATTGCATTGTACTATTCTTTTAGTTTCAAATATCTTTGCCTTAACTACAGCGCTTACAGTTTGCTAGATAGTGTCCAAGATGCTATCATCAAGCACATTGTCCTATTACATTTACTCAAGCACACTGAGACTCTGTCAAGACTCCTCACAACTATGCACACTAGGCACTGGAGACAGTGTTGTACTGTGTAATGTCCAGTGCACCCAACTACAGTTGGTGTCATCATTACTAACATCAGCTAGCTCACATGCTGACATCTGCTACTATTTGCTGGCATGCCAGCAGACAGTGGACATTCACACACCCCCTTCTGCCCTTCCTCTTCTTTCTTCCCAGTGCCATTCTTTCCACTCTCCATACTACCTCACATGCCACCCCCATCTACCATATGCATCCTGCTTCTCTTCTTCCCTCTGATCTGATATTCAACATCTGCTATGTCTGCTGATATGCTAGCAGACACCCATGCTCCTCCCCTTTCTTTCTACCCTCATCTCTCTTCTGCCACCCTCCATGCTCCTCCAGACACCACCCCATGCGGTGGACATGTCTGACATTTGCTACATTTGCTGGTGTGCCAGCAGACATCTACGCTCCTCCCCACCCCCATTCCTCTTTTGCCACCCCTTGCAGCAGACACCCAAACATCCCCTTTCCTTCTCTTTTGCCCTGATGCTGGGCAATGCTGGGAGTTGCTAGGAGTTGCTGACAGATGCCTATGCATGCTGACAAATGCCAGCAGATAGCCAATGGATGCCAGCAGATAGCTGATGGATGCCAATGGATGTACAACAAATGCCAATGGATGCCAGCAGGTCCCAATGGCTGCCAACAGATTTTGATAAATGCCAGCTGATGATAACACCTCTTTTAAGCCACAAAAACTGTTTTGGGAGATATGCCACCCTCCTTCCACCTCTAAATATTGATGCAGGGACATGCAGAGACATAGAGGGATGACCATTCATTGTGTTATCTGATTTTTGATTCTATCCATTAGTAATGGACCTGTGGTGCAACAGTTATATTGTCAGTGCATTTCATTGCTAGAGGCTTCTCCAAAGCCAGGAGTTTGATTCTCCTCCACAGACATGAAAGATGAGATGAAGAGTTACTTTTTTTTGGTTTAGCCAGCTCCTGTGGGCCTGCATAGGCCTGTGCAGATGTCTGCTGGTGCCCCATGCAGGCCAGCATAGGCCTGTATAGGTTTGAGTAGATCAACGTAAGCCTGTGTGAATATCTGCTAGTGGTATGTGTAGGCTTGCATAGGTCTGCAGGGCCCTTTTATAGATGTACACTGGCATCAGGGGTGGGAAAAGAAGGAAAGGGGAGGTGCACAGCCTTGAGTTGTTGTGGGGAGGAAGGGAGAGGAGAGGGAAGTGAAAACCTTGAGGAGGATTTACTCATGCCATGACGTCCACCAATAGAGGAGATTTTTACTCGTGGGCTGATGCCTGCTAGCAGCTGCTGATGCACATTGACATCTGCCAATGTCTGCTGGCATCTGCTGGGCCTGTATGTGCATGTGTGTGCCCACTTTTTATCAATCCACTGAACTATTGATAGGCTTCTACTCAGATTGAACACATCAAAGGACATTATAGATTGGCCAACACTTGACATACTGGAGACTTTAGTGACTATATTGAATACAGAGCAGCTCTAGCTTGGGTGCTCTATTGCAGGTCTTACTCCTTTTTCTTAATCACTATTTACCAGCCCTTCAGCACACTCTATTCACCGACTTCAAGGATTTAGGAGGCTTAAGACTTATAGCAATAGCATAACAACAGGAAGTGGTGATACGACACTGTACCAGCAGTCAGGGACACAACATGCACCAGAAGTCAAAATAAACATTTAATCATAAGGCTGAAAACTGTAAGCCTCCTGGTAGCAGTCTCAACAAATTATATCTCCAAAAACACCCCAATAAATACACAGACAGTACAGAACAAAGGGCAGGGACCAGCTCAAGCTATCCACTCAACAATAGTCCAACCACTGTAATGGGGAGGGGAAGCATGGGAGCTGGCAGAAGTGACGAAATGGGATCAATTTGTGATGATCTAGATCAAGATCAGATCTGACAATGCCCGATTTGACATGACTGAAAGGGGAAAGGAAAAGAAGCATGGAGGGATGTCAAAAGAAGCATGGAATGCAGGGAAGCGCTAAAAGGGGAAAGAAGGATCTATGAATGGGATCGTGCTAAATGGAGCTGAAGCAAATGGGGAAGTGGCAATCAGAGACATCCGGAGGAATGGTGGAACAAGAAGTTGAATGGTGGAACTGGTGGCACCGAAACATGCCTCCCAAAAGGGAAATTGGACTATCAAATATGTTTTGGAGGCTGGGGAGTTGACAACAAAAGAGTCATGTGTAGATAGTGGTCTGTGCACCAGAAAAACAGTATAAATAGCCCAAGTTTAGTAGAGAATAGACAGGCAATTGATAGGCAAAGGCTCGGTGGTTCCCAGGGAGTGAATCACTTAGGCTAGAGTTTATTGAACACCTCTCATTGGAAGTCTATTGGTAGACAAAGGCTCGGTGGTTCCCAGGGAGTGAACTGCTTAGGCTGGAGTTTATTGAGAACCTTCTTCTGCCCATCAGGATATTTGATATTCTGTGAAGCACCCAATACATCAAGTTTTTATCATCAAGCACCAGTGTGGATTAGAGGTCACTTTCTAAGACTTCAAGAAAGCCCCAGAACTATCAGTACTACTTGCAACCAAGTACTACATCTGGAGCCCACCGCGAGGGGCTTTGGCTTAGAAAGTTTACCAACAAGAAACACTGTCATCAAGTTCATTTGTGGACCAGCAAGTCAGGTTCACCTCAAGCTTAATTCAAGATTTCATTTGCACCAAGAGGGTCTACCCCAGAGAAGCTAAAGAGGACAGTGCCCAAGCAAAAGGTCAGTCCTAGGGAGCAAGCACACAAGCCCACTACCAGGAGCAGCAAGACCACCACACTCAATAGTGCTGGGGACCCAGAACAAATCTTGAGATCAAGAAAGCCAACATCCAAAACTATCAAAATTACAAGTACAAATCTATCAAATATGCCAGAAGTTACAAGACAAAAATTGCCTCTGTCTACAAGCAGAGATGCACCTAGGTTCACCCACACACAGCCCACTGAAGTCAGGCGCTTCCTCAGAAAGATGGAGAGTCTCTTCAAGGCTGCAGGGATTAATGATGCTGAGGAGAGGAAGGAGAGGGTGACAGAGTATGTGGATGCAGAGACAGACAGTGAGTGGAGGGGATTGGACAGTTTTAGTGATGAGTCAAGTTGGGAGGTCTTTGTCAAGGAGGTCCAAGATTCCTACCCAGAGGCAATCTCTGATGAGGGGAGTGTGGCAGTACTTGACAGGATCTGTAGAGAGCATGCAAGGTTGGGACAGAATGACACAGAAGAGATCCATGCACTGGTCAGGAAGTTTAGGGCTGAAGCCAAGAAGTTGAAGGGGGTGCTTGGGAATGGGGCACTGGTTGAGAAGTTCACTAAGTGCTTCACCCCAGCCTTCAGGGAACTTATTCTGGCCCAGGCCTTGCAAAAATATGGTCATTATAGTGACATAACCAGGAGGAGACACAAGGATGATAGATATGATCTGAAGGAAATCATCAATGTGGTGGCTATTTTGGTTGATTCTGGAACCTCATTCAGGGACAATGACAGTCCACAGGAGAAGGTCCCAGGGATGATCAAGGTCAAGCAAGAGCCAGATTTGGAGACTGAGGGGAGGTTAGCTAACCTCCAGGATGGAGTCATGGCTCTGGGGAAAGAGATGAGCAGTCTGAGGGGGTTCATGCAGACTATGAACAATGAGTGGAAGGCAAAGAGCCAGGTTCCTATGCAGGGAGGTCTGCAGAATAGGATGGGGATGCCTGCTCAGGCCTTACAGACTGTCCAGTTTCCAGGAGGCAACAGTTCAGCAGCAGGAATAAACTGTTATCATTGTTGGGAGTTGGGACACAGGACCAATGACTGTGAATACCTCAGGGCTCAAGTCCAAGAGGGCAAGCTTATTCTTTTTGAAGGCAGGCCTAGGCTACCTTCTGGGGATCCCATTCCCAGGAGTCCACCTAATGTGTCTCCAAAAGAGAGGGTCAATGCTATCATGGACTCTAAGGCTGCTGCCTTCTATGGATGGGTAGAGGAACCAGTAACAGTTGTGCCTAGTGTGGCTACTTATGTGCAGGCAGTGCCAAAAGAAAGGGAGGACTTGGAGAAAAAGATAGAGGAGCTGCAGAGCTTGGTGTCAAGTCTGATAACTACAAGGAGTCAGACTTATGAGAAGAACACCCAGCAGAAGCAGGAGGGTTTTTAGAGAACTCAAGGATGGTGGCAGATGGCAGGGTCCAGCCTGAATTGAGGACACCATTACCACCTGAGAGTGATCTGAAAAGGCAAAGGGGAGTTACAGAAGTAGGCAAAGGGAACCTGCCCTTTGAGCAGGTGCCTGCTGTCAATGGAGAGAAAATCATAAAATTTCAAAATGACAAGAAAGAGCTGTACCAGCCCAGAGTTTGGCAGAGAAGGGAGGAGGAGATTGTCAGCAAAATATTGGACAATGAGGTGACAATTTCTACAAGGGAATTGTTGAAGGTGCCAGCCTTGCAGGAGGCTCTGGAGAAGACTTGGAGAAGGAGAGAAGGTGCTACCAAGTGGACAGCAGCCAAGGTCTTTGCACAAGAGGATAGAAGTGCTTCTGTAATGGGCCAGGTCAACATAGATGACTTGCCTCAACCAGGGTACCATATCTCTCAGAGTGAAGAAGAGGGGATTCCAAAGGGATCAGTGGTTCATGAGGATTGTGTGGCTACCTTCTTGGAACAGCTTCCACCAGGGAATAGGCCAGAAGTGGTCTATGTGGCCAGAGACTTACAAGTGTTGAGGTCTCTGTATCCTAGTGTGAATAACCAAGAAAAGGTAGAGGCTATACTGGACAGTGGGTCTCAGATTGTGTGCATGGCTTTGGACAAGGCACTAAGTTTGAGATTGACTTGGGATCCTGATATAAGGTTGCGCATGGAGAGTGCCAATCAACAGGTCAATGAGTCTTTGGGGATGGCCAAAAATGTGCCCTTCAAGTTTGCTGAGGGTTTCACAATATACTTGCAAGTGCATATATTTGAGAAACCTGCCTATACAGTATTACTGGGGAGGCCATTTGATACAGCCACTGAGAGTAATGTGCAGAACTTGAAGGATGGTAGTGCAATTATCACTATCAGGGATCCTAATACTGGGAAGAGGACTGCACTACCAACTTATGAGAGAGGCAAGGCACCCCCTAGTAGCAACAAGGAGGAGTTGGGAAAAGCTTCAGCCTTGAGGAGTTGATACCAGATCAAGGAGAGGCTGCAGTAATGATAGAGGGGAGTGAGGAGGAAGGTTTCTGGATCAAGGGGTACTGTGTCAAGGAGAAGAGTTTTGAGCAGCAAGAACTCAGGGATGTGTACTTGGCTGCTTACCATGCTACTGGAAGAGAAGGAGAAAGGACAGGGCAGTTGCTGGGAGCTTACCTGAATGGAGAGCTTGGCTACCTACCTGAAGAGTTAAAGAGTGGGGGGGAGAAAAGCCAGGAGGAAACTGTACAAGTGTTTGGGAAATATAAGCCTGTTGCCAAGAAAGTTAGACCTGTGTTGGGTACTACACCAGAGGAGTTCAGGATAGAAAGGAATATCACTGGGGATCCTTTGAAGGACATGCCACCTTTGAGTCCACATCCACCTGAATTCAGACCTACTGGGAGGTACACAGAGGAGTGCAAACAGATTATTGACCAAGCACATGAAGGGGAGTTTCTGTGGCCAGAAGAGAGGAAGTTACTGCACCAGTTGATGATGCAGCAGAATGAGGCCTTTGCATGGAATGACAGTCAGAAGGGGAAGTTCAAAGAGGAATACTTCCCACCTGTTGTTATGCCAGTAGTACCTCACCAGCCTTGGGTGTTGAAAAACAGACCCATACCTCCTGGGAAGTACAATGACCTGTGCAAGGAGATTAAGAGGAAGTTGGAAGCAGGGGTTTATGAGAGGTCAAACTCCTCATATAGATCACAATGGTTTGCTGTTCTGAAGAAGGATGGGAAAAGTCTAAGGCTTGTGCACAGTTTAGAACCTCTAAACAAAGTCACTATAGCTCATTCTGGAGTACCTCCTGCTACAGAAGAACTGGCCAACCACTTTGCTGGAAGAGCATGTGGTGGGATGTGTGATCTCTATGTTGGATATGATGAAAGGACTTTGGACCCTAAGTCTAGAGACTATACCACCTTTCAGACACCTTATGGAGCTCTGAGATTGGTGACATTGCCAATGGGATGGACTAATTCAGTTCCCATCTTCCATGATGATGTTACTTATATCTTGCAAGATGAGATACCTCATGTCACCTGGCCTTATATTGATGATGTTCCAATAAGAGGACCTGAGACTAGGTATGAGTTGGAAGGAGGAGGGTATGAGACTATTGCAGAGAATCAAGGGATTAGGCGCTTTGTATGGGAGCACCTGAACAATGTCAATAGAGTTGTTCAGCGCATCAAGTATGCTGGAGGAACCTTCTCAGGGACTAAGTCTGTGCTATGTGCAGATGAAATCACTGTAGTGGGTCACTTGTGTTCTTATGAGGGGCGCAAGCCAGAGACAAAGAGATATGCAGTGGTCATGAGTTGGGGAGACTGCCGCAATGTCTCTGAGGTTAGGAAGTTCTTGGGAACTTGTGGTACCTTCAGGATGTTCATCCAGGACTATGCCAAGATCTCAGAGCCTATCAATAGGCTCACTAAAGATGATGTGGCTTTTGTCTGGGAGGAAGAACAGAAGGAGGCCATGAAGGAGATGAAAAGGAGGTTAGCAAGTTGTGCAGCTCTAAGACCTATAGACTATGAGTCTGAAGGAGCTGTCATCTTGGCAGTAGACACTTCTTGGATGGCTGTTGGGTTTGGGATCTTCCAAGAAGACAGTACAAATCCAAAACAGAGGACTTGTGCTAGACTGGGGTCCATTACCTTGAAGGGTTTGGGATCTTCCAAGAAGACAGTACAAATCCAAAACAGAGGACTTGTGCTAGACTGGGGTCCATTACCTTGAATGAGAGGGAGGCTAGGTTTTCACAACCTAAGAGAGAGCTGTATGGTCTTATGAGGGCATTACAAGTTAGCAGCTATTGGTTACTAGGGTGCAGAAAGCTTATCATTGAGAGTGATGCTAAATACCTCAAGGGCATGCTGAGCAACCCAGGAATAGGACCTAATGCTACTATAATGCGCTGGGTAGAAGCTGTACTTATGTATCACTTCACCTTGAGGCATGTGCCAGGAAAGACTTTCAGTATGGATGGTCTATCTCGCAGGGAGAAGCAACCAGGAGATGAAGAGTATCCTCCTGTGGACTCATCTTTACTGGATGATCCAAAGCCAATGTCCTTTGAGTATCCAGATGAGATTAACAAAGTACCTGGCTGGGAGGAACATGTGCCCCTCAAGTTAGAGGACTTCATGGATGAGATTGATACAAGAGGAGGCTACTTGTTAGCAGTCACTCCAGAAGATGTACAGGAAGAAGTGAGATTGGGTAAAGACAGAGAGCAAGGGATAGCCTTAGGCTTACAAGAGCAGAGTACTAAAGCAGGGACTACACTGAATCCAGTAGCAGTCTTAACTTTATCTACACTCTTGCTGCCAGAAAGGC
The DNA here is from genome assembly GCA_027475525.1 of Macrolepiota albuminosa. Taxonomy (NCBI): domain Eukaryota; kingdom Fungi; phylum Basidiomycota; class Agaricomycetes; order Agaricales; family Agaricaceae; genus Macrolepiota; species Macrolepiota albuminosa. The sequence goes on along the minus strand of JAMWFC010000084.1, from coordinate 272,156 downwards.
CCTCTGCCTCTACTGTAGAAGAGTACCAGGAAGAGAGGAGAACTGAGAAGGGGAAAGCCTTAGATAACCTCTTACCCCTAGTACAGGACTGGCTTAGGCATCCTGGAAAGGTACCCAGAGAGGTGAAAGAAGGGCAATTCCTTAGATTTGCAAGGCAGTTCTTCTTTGATCTCAAGGGAAGGTTTTACAAGAGAGGAGAAGAGGGGAAGCACAAGCTAGTCATAGAGAAGGACAGGAGGATGTATATGTTAAAATCAGCTCATGATGCACTTGGTCACAGAGGGACCTTTGCAACTAAGGCTTTACTGGAGGAGAGGTTTTGGTGGCCAGAGATGGAAGCTGATGTAAAGTGGTATATAGACACTTGTCATGCTTGCCAAGTTAGGCAGAAAGTTGCAGTATGCAGGCAGCCTGTGGTAGCCTATACTCCCAGTATATTTGAAACCATACACTTGGATACCATGCATATGACACCAAGTTCAAATGGGTGCAAGTATATTGTACATGGGAGGTGTGCTTTAACCTCATGGATGGAGGGTAGACCTTTGAAGAAGGATAACCACAAGTTGATTGGGCAGTGGTTGTTTGAAGAAGTGATCTGTAGATGGGGCTGTATAAGCACCATTGTAACAGATAATGCTGGGCAGTTCACAAAAGTGGTACATTGGCTATCTAAGAAGTATGGGATACAGGGCATAACTATTGCTCCCTATAATTCTAGAGCTAATGGGAGGATAGAGAGACCACATTGGGATGTGAGGCAGGCCTTGTACAAAGCCTGTGAAGACAGAACCAAGTGGTACTGGTTCTTCTGGCATGTAATGTGGGCAGACAGGATTACAGTTAGAAAGAGATTTGGGTGTTCCCCATTCTTCTTAGTAACTGGAGCACATCCTATACTACCCTTGGACTTAGTGGAAGCCACTTGGTTGGTAGACTGGCCTGATGGACCAGTGTCTACAGAAGACTTAATTGGCTTAAGGGCTCAAGCACTGGCAAAGCACTACCAGCATGTGGAGGACATGAGGACTAGAGTTAGCAAGGAGAAGTTGAGATGGGCAGAGAACTTCACAAGAGAAAATGAAGCTTCTATTAAGGAGTACAAGTTCAAGCCAAGAGACTTAGTACTGGTTAGGAATATAGTGGCAGCTAAATCTCTAAGTGGGAAAATGTCTGCTCGCTATTGGGGACCTATGGTAGTGTTGACTAGGACTAAAGGAGGGAACTACATAGTGGCAGAGTTGGATGGTACTGTGTGGCAAGAGAGGGTGGCTGCCTTTAGGGTTATACCTTACAAGGCTAGGCAGCAAATCACTCTGCCTACCAGTATTGAGGAATGGATTGATATTACTCCCTCTAAACTACAAGAGTTAAGGGAGGAGAAACAGGAAGGACAAGTGGAGGAAGACCTCTATCTCAGGGGTGTACACTTAGGAGAAGAACAGGAAGAATAAATCAGTCTTCCTTAGGTTCTGGCAGAACTAGAGGGAGAAAGTGCAGAAAACATGTATTGGCATTGTACAATAACTAGTACAGTTGCTACAAACCAACTACATGGGTTTTGGACAGAAGTGGTGGGAATGAGAAGAGGGTTGGCACAACGAGCACGCGTTGTTACGTTGCTGACGTGCTGAGTCGCGCGTTCTTGGAAACGTGACCGCGTACTGGTCACATCGACGTCAGCTGAAATCGTCGGTGCACCTGCTTATGTAACGTGGTCGCGCGTACTGTCGGCGGCACGTTGGGCACATGTGGATGGATAAATGTGTGGTCAAAGTTTGCCAGTGCTGGACTCTGAATAAGGGGAACAGGGCAAGGAATATATTGGTTGAACTATGGGACAAGACCCTGTGTCTACGGAGTAGCGCAAAAGAATTGAGGACTTGCGCACGAAAACGCGCTAAGTCAGAATCGAACGCGCGGTCCGCAGATCTACTGATGGGAGTCCACGTACAGTTGAAACGTAAAAAGCTGAAGGAGATGTCGTCCACAAGACGTCGAAAGCGAGTAAAAGGGGATAAGAAGAGGTGCAGGGGAGGCGAAAGAGTTCTGAGACAGCTGTGATCTCCCAGACGTGTCCGGATAATGGAACAGAGCAAAAGTTCCGTTGTTCCGCGTGATCGGAAGAACTTGATGGCAATGACCGAGAACTGAGTGGGAGGTGTGACGAGGGGTGGTCTCCCTGGCAAGGTGCCCATGGCAATAGAGGATGAGTAAGGGAGACAGGGAGTGAAGCTAGGAGACGCACACCAAGCGGTCAGTGTGGGGGGAAAAACAAAGAGTTACCCCACACGATCAGATAAAAAGGGAGCCGAGTAGTGGGAATGACGGTCCGAGGTGGGGGAAGCGAAAAGAAGCAGGCTTCCTCGGGTGATCGGAACAACGGGAAGAAGCTGAAACAAAAAAAAAAAAAAAAAAAGCGAGCCGAAAAGAAGTGCTGGAGGCTCGGATCAGCGGATCAGCAGGGCTGATCATGATCAATCAAGAAGCCTTGCATCACTCATACACGTCGCGCAAGTTAATAGACGTTTAGACTCAAGTTATTGGGCGCAGGGAAACAAGTTTATTGGACTACTGGGTAGTAACAAAATACTGTAACTACAAAGTAGCTTCAATGGCAGTGTTTACCTCGTCAGTTTTGGGATCCGGCCCAAGGATTTCAACATCCGGGCTTTCAACGGCTGGCTGGGGAAATAGAGGTGATGAGTGTAAGAATGGATGCGAGCAACGAAAAATGCAAACCAAATTGGTGCTGGAACCGACTTGCAGCTCTCCGATCCGGATCTCCGCATCGGAGACAGCTTGATTGTCGAGCGCGATCCGAACAGCCTCGCGACGCGCAATAAGCTGCTTACAGAGTTGCTGGGCTATGTCGAGCGCAAATAGTTGTTGGCATGCGGTTTGCTCGAGAACTTGGGCGTAATCTTGAAGGGTAGCGCGCGAAACTTTGCCATCCTTAGCTAGGATACGGTCGGTTTCGTCCAATAAAGTTTGTGCGCACGATCCGTTGGGTCGATAAGAAGCTGGGGAGGCTAAATTAAGCCAGTTTTTATGTGAGGGAGGAAAAAGAAACGCACCGACAGAGGATTGAAGTCGTGGTTTCTTGGAATCGGGTGCCGTCTCAGGCGTGGGCTGGAGAGAAAGCGAAAAATGAGCAAATCGCGTAAACAATTTGTCGATTTGAATCTCTGAAATAGAAGGAAGCTCACGTCGTTAGCCTTGCGCTTGACGGGACGAGGAGATGACGCACTCATCATCTCTACGTCGCTGTCACGCTCCTGGCGATGGTCACGGGCACGGCGAGCGTCCTCACGGCGGCGCGTCTAGAGAAAGGAGAAGGTGAGAAGGGAATGGTGATGGACAAAGCAAAGAGTGACCTCAGCGCGCTCTTTGGCTTCGTGTGCAGCTTGTTTGGCAGCTTCTTCGGCACGGCGATCAGTGATTAATTTAAGGATCGTGTCCGCAAAAATACACCAATTTTTGACGTTGGAAGAAGACTGGGCAAGTCGACGTTCGATGCGGGCCTGGACCTTGTAGAGAATGTTGTAAAGGCCAGACTGCTCAGCAATGAGGGGGAAGTCGGAGTGATCCACAAAGTTCTGGGGCAATGCATGCAAAGTTAAATTTGGAACAAGCTCCGAAAATAGAAACAACGCACAAGTTCAGCTGCTCCGACATGCCGGGATACTAGGACCGGTGCATCTTTGGCAAGAGCTTCCTCACAGAGACGTGTGACAGCAGTGCTAAAGGCGGCAATATGTTTGACGGATTTTATTTGTTGATCCTTGTCCCGGATGATGGCACTTTCAAGGAGAGAATAAGGGTCAGGACCAAGGGTTTTTTTAGGACCAGTAGGAGGAGCCATGGGGGGAATGGTGAAGTGAGGATGTGGTGGACAATAAGGAGGGTTTAAATGGCCTTTGGAGCGACAGGGGAGGCAGCAAAAACATGCAAAAGAAACCTCACAACATTACAGGAGGTTCAGACAAAAATGTTGACATTATGGCAAAGAAATGGGACTTAACCTAATCTGGAACTGTGAATGACTGAGGACAGTCTTTATTTGGTGGGGGGGAGATGATACGACACTGTACCAGCAGTCAGGGACACAACATGCACCAGAAGTCAAAATAAACATTTAATCATAAGGCTGAAAACTGTAAGCCTCCTGGTAGCAGTCTCAACAAATTATATCTCCAAAAACACCCCAATAAATACACAGACAGTACAGAACAAAGGGCAGGGACCAGCTCAAGCTATCCACTCAACAATAGTCCAACCACTGTAATGGGGAGGGGAAGCATGGGAGCTGGCAGAAGTGACGAAATGGGATCAATTTGTGATGATCTAGATCAAGATCAGATCTGACAATGCCCGATTTGACATGACTGAAAGGGGAAAGGAAAAGAAGCATGGAGGGATGTCAAAAGAAGCATGGAATGCAGGGAAGCGCTAAAAGGGGAAAGAAGGATCTATGAATGGGATCGTGCTAAATGGAGCTGAAGCAAATGGGGAAGTGGCAATCAGAGACATCCGGAGGAATGGTGGAACAAGAAGTTGAATGGTGGAACTGGTGGCACCGAAACATGCCTCCCAAAAGGGAAATTGGACTATCAAATATGTTTTGGAGGCTGGGGAGTTGACAACAAAAGAGTCATGTGTAGATAGTGGTCTGTGCACCAGAAAAACAGTATAAATAGCCCAAGTTTAGTAGAGAATAGACAGGCAATTGATAGGCAAAGGCTCGGTGGTTCCCAGGGAGTGAATCACTTAGGCTAGAGTTTATTGAACACCTCTCATTGGAAGTCTATTGGTAGACAAAGGCTCGGTGGTTCCCAGGGAGTGAACTGCTTAGGCTGGAGTTTATTGAGAACCTTCTTCTGCCCATCAGGATATTTGATATTCTGTGAAGCACCCAATACATCAAGTTTTTATCATCAAGCACCAGTGTGGATTAGAGGTCACTTTCTAAGACTTCAAGAAAGCCCCAGAACTATCAGTACTACTTGCAACCAAGTACTACAGTGGACTCTGACCAAACCCCAATCACTTTCAGAAGGGGTGAATACTAGAAGCTGTCAATTGTTAGTAAGCAGACTTATACCATTTGTCTAAGAAGTTTTAAAGTTGCTATTGGTTGCTGTTGTCTATATGCTGTCAGTTGCCATTGACAGGTCACCATTAGCTGGGACCATAAGGAGAGGTGCTAATTGATAGCACTACAGATGGACTTGTCTTGGAAATGCAGTAGCGTATAATATAAAAGATTGCTACTGCCCATGTATATAGCAACAAATTGTAACCCTTTGAGCACCCAAGTTACACCTAGCATTCAAATCACACTAGCTTGATCTAATGTCATCACTAAGTTGGGCACTAGCCTTGTTTATCTTGTTTTTGTTGTTTATAGTACCATCTATGAGCACATTATGCTGTGCTATTCATCTTTCTCTTGATATCTTTGTTTAAACTATGATGCTTACAGCTTATTAGGTAGCATTCAAAACACTATTATTTAGTGTGTCATTCTATCACATTTGCTTGAGCACACCAAAACTCTGTTAGAACTCCTCACAACTATGCACACAAGGTGCTGGAGACGGCGTTGTACTGTGTATATGTCCAGTGCACCCAACTACAGTTGGTGTCATCACCATGTCATACAGCACATTGTGACATGTCCATGGCTCTGTATTTTACAGCACTGTGGGGACTGCTCTGCTACAATGTAGTGGACTCTGCTGAACACATATAGTATGGCACAAAGCAAGCTCCTGTATAATCAGGGTAGGGCATCACAATAGTACATGTCAAACGTTGTATGGGAACTCGCTTTGTGCCATACCATACGTGTCCAGCAGAGTCTGCTACACTGGAGCAGAGCAGTCCCCACAGTGCCGTAGAATACAGAGCTGCAGACATGTCACAATGTGCTGTATGACATGGTTCAGTGGATCGATAAAAGGTGGGCACACACATGCGCATGCAGGCCTGGCGGATGCTAGCGGACACTAGCGGACGTCAATGTGCGTCAGCGGCCGCCGGCGGGCATCAGCCCACGAGTGAAAACCTCCTCCATTGGCGGACGTCATGGCATGAATAAACCCTCCTCGAGGTTCCCCACTTCCCTCCCCTCTCTATTCCTCCCCACAATAACTTGAGGCTGCACGTCTCCCCTTCCCTCCTTTTCCCACCCCCAATGCCAGTGTATGTCCATGAAAGGGCCCTGCAAACCTATGCAGGCCTATGCAAGCCACCAGCAGACATCTACGCAGATGTACGTCAACGGACTCAAACCTATGTGGGCTCATGCAGGCCTGCACAGGGCACCAGCGGACATCCACAGAGGCCTATGCAGATCCACGGAGTCTGGTTGGACCAAGGAAAAAGGTAACTTTGTCTTGCCCACCGTATGCCTGTGAGGGGAAATCGAACCCCTGGCCTTGAAAAAGCCTCCAGCAACAGAACGCACATTTAACCGTTGCACCACAGATCTGTTACTAACGGATAGATTCAAAGGTCGGATAACACAATAAACGGACGCCCACCTATGTTTCAGCAGGTTCCCGTATGGATTTTTTGAGGTGGAAGGGAGGATGGCATACCTCCCAAAAGAGTTTTCATGGCTTGAAAGGGGTGTTGGCATCAGCAGCCATCAGCTGGCCATCAGCTGGCATCTGTCGGAGTTCGTCGGCAGCCATTGTGACCTGCTGGCATCTGTTGGCATCTGTTGTGCATCTGTTGGCATCCGCTGGATATTTGCTGATATCCGGCATCATCCAGCATCAGGGCAGAAGAGAAGGAAATGGGGTGTGTAGGTGTCTGCCACATGGGGTGGTGTCTCGGAGAGTATGGGGGGTGGCAGAAGAGGGATGGGGATGAGAAGAAAGAGGGGAAAGAGAGAAGAGGAGGAGCGTGGGTGTCCGCTGATACACCAGCAGACGTAGCAGACGTCGGATGTCAGGTCAGGGGGGAGGAGGGAAGCGGAGTGCATGTGGTGGACAGGGGTGGCATGTGAGGTAGTGTGGGGAGTGGAGAGGATGGCACTGGGGAGAAAGAGGGGGAAGGGCGGAAGAGGGTGTGTGAGTGTCGTGAGGTAGTGTGGGGAGTGGAGAGGATGGCACTGGGGAGAAAGAGGGGGAAGGGCGGAAGAGGGTGTGTGAGTGTCTGTTGTCCGCTGGCATGCCAGCAGACGGTAGCAGACAGTAGCTGATGTCGGCATGTGAGCCAGCTGATGTCAGCGGTGCAACCAGTCTCAGTAGTTCAGTGGAATATTTGTTTATTGATATTCAATATTGTGTACAGCGGTGGGTTCTACTCCTCCTACTCCACCTTAACGGGGACTAATGGTGTGTTTTTATATGGGTGCATTTTTGCTCTACATGTACATCGTACTAACTTGTAGTAAGCGCCTGTGGTAGTAATTTAAACAGATAGAGATTTTACTGCAACTGGTGCATCTGTATTAAATTGACAATATTAGACTGATATTTAATTACACCATAGAAGTATACAGGAAAGAGGAAAACCATGGGGTGTAGCGGAATAATAGACTGATATTGATTTACACCATAGCATTATACACAAAGCGTCTGTGGTGTAGCGGAATATTTCCAATTGGTATTCCTTCTGTCTTGCAATAGGTGGGTTCGACTCCCTCTAATGCATTAACATCGAACTCAACAATTTTTGACCACACACAGAATATTAGACTGATGTTTATTTATATCATAGCAGTATACAGTAAGCATTGGTGGTCTAGTGAAATATTATCCATTGGTTTTTATTATGTCTTGCAGTAGGCAGGTTCAATTCCTACTAATGCATTTATTTCAAACTGTTTAGAATTTTTGACCTGGTTAGCTAATTGTTATTTACTACACAGTATGATAAACAAAGTCAGGTCCTAATTTAAACAGGGTGACATGATATCTATTTAAACTATAGCAGTGTACATTAAGCATCAATAGTATAGTGGAATATTATCCATTGGTGTTTATTGTGTGTTGCAGTAGGTGGGTTTGACTCCTGCTTAGTGCAATAAACATTAAGATGTTTGCAATTTTTGACCTGCTTAGCTAATTGTTATTTACTAAACTGTAAGATAAATAAAGTAAGGTTTTGTCAAGCAATAAATCAAACTTCTTTTGTAATTTAAACAGGGTCACATGATATTTATTTTCAGAACTTGCTTCGTATAAAGTTCTTGTCCGTTTCTTTAATCCTCCATCTGCCATGTCTAACGAAGAACTCCACCAATAGGTCATTGATGCGGATGTTTGAGTATTATACCTTGCTCTCAGAGGAGACCTGCGACAACTCAAAGCACAGCAGAAGGACCTGGTAAGACGGATGTTTGAGTATTATACCTTGCTCTCAGAGGAGACCTGCGACAACTCAAAGCACAGCAGAAGGACCTGGTAAGATACAAGCACTCTTGCCTAATAGACATGCACTAATAGTCGTCCTGTAGATTGACATGTGGTTCAAGGTTAGGGACATCAAGAATGACAAGAAACTAATAGACATGCACTAATAGTCGTCCTGTAGATTGACATGTGGTTCAAGGTTAGGGACATCAAGAATGACAAGAAACTTCTTCTTGATGCCAGGAGAAGTTTCATCAACGAAGTTATCCCACTACTCCAGAGCAAGCTTTCTGATGAGGATATAACTAGGTGGTTAAAGAACACTGCGAAGAAATGGACCCAGAGAAGTAGAAGGGAGGAAGAACCAAGTGGGGGCGAAGAACGACCTGATCCGTCAACCAAGGCTGGTCCGTTGACAGCACCAGCATGAGAAGACCAGATAGGTCATAGGCCGGCAGCAGGAGATTCGTCTGGTCTGTCACCAATTCTGAAGAAGAGAAAATGACCGAGTCCTTCAGTGGCAGGAGATTTGTCTGGTCCATCGCCAAATCCCAAGAAGCCAAAACAGGTGACCTATATTGGTCAATGTCCTCCTGGTACCTATCATTGACAGAAGGAGCAGGAGGACGAGGATGAGGATGAGGATGAAGAGGAAGAGGAATAACAAGAGGGCAGGATACTAAAGGGGGAAATTACTGAAGAGATGCTGTTGGGCAGGTATCTGAGGACAGCACCTCATCACGAGGGTCAGCACATCAACCCCCCTTGCCAATATTGCGCAAGTAAGTGGCTACAGTGTGTCAGGACAAAGAGCGGCACCGCATGCAATCCCTGCTGGCTCATTCGCAAACGAACATGCAGCCTGACGATTGTCAAAAAAACCGTCAAGCCCAGCAACAAGGGAAAGGGGAAAAAACCACTGAGAAAGAAGTCAGTGACGATTATTGAGAGTGATGATGGTATGAAACTCTTTTCCTGCTCAAATAGCTAACCAATAGTTAGCAGATGAACCAGCCAGTCCAATCGCGGGACCATCAAAACCGTCCATCTGTCCATCCCAACTGTCGACCTCCAACCACCCAGCGGATCCTCTTTCGGTCAAGGGAAAGGGCAAGGAGTGGGCAATGGAGTCTAGTCACAGTGAGGACATTGTGGCTAGTGTAATGGCAGGGGTAGAGAGCCATTTGGACAGGATGGAGAATGGGTTCTAGGAAGCATTGTGGAATGTTGGGGAGCAGGTGCAGGACGGGTTTGTAATGGCTGAGGCGAGCTGGTTACCACATATTGAGGACTTCTTCCATTGCTACCAGACTCAGGTCAACACGCTCAGTGGCCGCATGGAAACCCTGCAAACCAATGTTTCTTGTGCAGGTAAGACGCTTGCATCCTATGATGGACAGATCTGTCAGACGGAGGAGCAGATCCACCATATTTGGAGTATGGTTGACACTTTGCAGAGTCGACTTCACATCTCTACCTGTTCCTCCAGTCTATTAGCTCAGGATAATGTGGCAGTGCATCCAACAGGGCACAGTAGACTTGGACCTATTGTTGAAAAGGAAAAAACCACTCCTGACCCCATTGCTGACCAATTCCCTGCCACTGCTGATATATCCGTTCCCACTGGTGACACCTCTGCCCTTGCCACTGACCAATCCCATCATGCCGCTGACTTATCCGCTCTCACCGTTGCTCCGTCCCTGCTTCAACAAACATCCTCAGGGACGTCTTTCACACAAACATCTCCATCATCCCCTCAACCATCTTCCGTCCCTCTGCCAGTCCCTGCTAAGGACCCTCTCCCTGGCCCAAGGGGACGGGCTTGCAGCAACTTCTGAAGTAGTCAGCCACTGATGCAATGGACCTGATCATCCAGTTGGCTTACTGAGAGATGGAAGGCAACAGAAGACAAGTGAAGATGGATGGTTTAAGATGGACAGTTTGTTATTGTACAATATTTTTTTTCATTATGATAGACATTGCTACATTTTTGTAACACTATAGTTTACAAAAATGTAATGTAACATTTCCCCCTTCCCCACATCAATGACAGCGGACTGGTCAAATGACCTTAGTGTGGCTGCTACTCCTTTTTGCTGGTGTAGACATATCAATGTATCGAGCTGCATCTTCCTGTAGCATTTGTGCTTGAGACTTGCAGGGTCGCTTGGAATTTGTTGACAATTGGTTAGGCAATGCCTTGCGCTTCTTTTGGTTTTGTAATGCCGGCCTTCCCTCACCTTCAAATTGGTCATTGTCCTCATCTTGAAGAATGTTGATCACCCTTCTTGACACTCTATATCTAGGGGAACCATCACTAGGGCCATTAATTGGAGGGTCTGGATGGCTCCATTCTCTTTGTTGTAAGAGGTGGATGGTAGTGGCATCTACCACTGCTGTATCATCACCACATCCATCATGAACAGATTCGTTGTGAGCGGACTTGTTGTGAGCGGAAGCTGATACATTTGGTCAGGATTTGTTGTGAACTGTGGATCTGTTGTGGCGCTGAGGCTGGAGAGTGTGCAGTGAGCACAAGACAGGAGGTTCCTCCTGTAAGTCAGGCAGTAGTATATGTGGTATGCTAGGTGACAGGGAAAGTGTAGGCCCCAGTTGCCACTCCAAGTTGGCTGCAGATCCGGTGACTAAAGCGGATCCACCATTAGCGGCTCTGTTATTAGCAATGGTCCTACTGTTGCCATTGACTACTGCAGATCCAGTGACTAAAGCGGATCTGCCATCAGTGGCTCCATCATTAGCAATGGTCCTACTGTTGCCATCGACTACCGCTGATGGTGTTGGCCTCTGTTTCCGATTTTTCCCTTCATTTTTGTGTGTAGCCTTACGTGCTGCTGCTGCTGCCGCATTTTTTTTACAATTAGCTCAGGTGCCATACTTGGCAGCTACTGGCTGCTTGTGACGGTTGGGATAAACCGTCCAGCAGAAGGTGTCACTGGATCCATACTGTTCTTGATGGTCTCTCCAGAAGTTCAGCAGACACAATAGCTCAGGCCGACCAAGATTATGGGGATCTTGGAATATCAGACCCTCTGGAAGATACCTTGAATGTATGAATTGCTAATCATTGGTCCTCACTGCCTTGTAAGGAGCAGATTCATACTGGTAACCAGACGCAATTTCTGATGGAGTGATCAGATGATGAGCAAAGATGGAAAAAACTAGAATTCACTGTAATGAGTATTTAGATAGTCCTGGACAAGCATTTCCAATTCTGCCTGAGTTTGAAATATATTTGGTTCTGGATCTGCTGGTAACATTGGGAATCCATCCCTATCCAAATCAAGGATGAGGTCATGGCATGTAATGATAGAAGGAGTCAAATCATGGGATGATTGCATGTTGGATGGCATGTCTCTACCAAGAAGAGCAGACATGTAATCCATCATCTTCTTGTTGAGGTCACTAACAAGGTCAGGAAAGGAGTCTTGAAAGGTAGGTCGGTTAGCATAAATCAAGTATGACATATTGTTATGACTATAATTGGTGTCAAAATTGTTTAAAGAATGATGGCACCATATACATTCTAATAGTTATGCCTTCATCTGCATACCAACCAACAACAGTCCAACTCAACATGCCCATCTCTCTAAATCAAAGCACATCTGCATCGTCCACACGCTTCAAACCGTGCTTTTGGGCCTTTCTGGAGAGACAACGATTAGAAAGCGGAATCAAGCGAATGGATGTACAATGAATAGAAGACAGATGAGGGACGGAAGGAGTACCAACTTGCGCTGAATTTCTGGTGGATTTCCTTTTTCGCTCCATTCTGCCGCCATCTTCCATAAACGACTTTCCTCCTGCGGTGTGAGTTGATGCATAACATTTTTGACAGCCACATTATATTGTGCAAATGCATCCAATCCCGAGGCGTTGTGATCCTTACTCCTCAACAAGTTCTGGATCTCCTCGTTTATCTCCTTTGCCATTGTCTGCCAGACAACATCTCGCAGTGAAGTTTTCAGGAGCACCTTTGGATCTTTATGCTGGTAATAAGGGCGCCAGCAATTCTTGATATACTGGACAACCTTCTATTCAAGCAAATGATGTCTAGTTCTTTGCAATTTGTTGCTGTACCTACTTTGATTCTCTCTGCCCACTCTTCCTCTGTCTTTGGCTCTGTCCCCTTAGTGGCCCAGTAGTTGAAGATATCCGTTAGGATTTTATCCTTCAAGATAGCAGTCCGAGCTTGAGGAGTAGTTGAGGAGCGGTAGAGTTCCTTGTATGGTTCAAAGATAGATCTTTCTTCCGCTGTAAATATCGGTTCCACTCGTCTTTTCTTTGGTGAAAATATTGGTTCAGGCGGTTGCAGGAGGGCAGACATGTTTGTAGACAATATAATTTTCTGCAACCACACAGTTCTCAACCAAAGGATCACATGATAAAATATAGATTTTCCATTCAGTGTCCGTTGATGACAAATGGATTCTGTTTGTCTTCGACGGATAGGGTCCGCTGTCCGCTGGTATCCAGCCCGTCCAAATTGGGGCATATTGCCGATATCAATGAGCGGTCTCATTAGATATCCCGTACAATGGCTAGGTCCTAGCCATAGATATTTCGATCATGAACCTGAACTCTCTAAAGAAACGCAAGCGACCAAAAACAACAGTCATCAGACAAAGGGACCTCATCCTGTTTGCTGAGGAAAGGACACGACTCACTCAGAGCACACGAGGGTTGCCAGTCCTCATAACACAACAGCTACTACTGGGTCCCGCTCCCATTGTAACTGGTGCACCACCTGCAGCATTTGCAGATGGACTCGAATATCAACTGGATGTTGAACTTCCATCAGCAGATAGCGATCCGGGACATCCAGCAGCACATCCATCCATGACTTCAGATTTCCTGAGCAGACTTCAGGATGCCAGCCTTGATCAAATCATAGAAGAGGAAGAGCAACAGGACAGAGAATAATGTGCCAAGAGAAGATATTCCAGAAGATCGGCCAGCCACAAACGGGTTCTGTATGGACAGATATGATTGCTTTGGAAATCCAATACAATGGATTGTTCACACAACTGGAGTACACTACATCACTGTCATTTCATGTGAGTATTCTGGGATGGATGTCTTGGTGGAGGATACCATCCGCTCGCAGCTGGTCCCCAGTACATTTGATTGGACACAAACATATTTTACAACGGCTGTGCTGGACGACTTCCGTCTGACAAATCTAGAGTGCAAAGCATCCGCCTACCAGTACTGGCAGAAAATTGCAAGAATAACTTCCCCAATTGCATCTTCTGGTGAGGTGGATAACCTTTACCACGAGCTACGACGAATTTCTTGTTCATGGCAGTGGCTGAAGAAGTTGAAGTGGGCAGGCTTTGGCCATGATGAATCGAGACATCCCATGGCGCTGGACCATGGTGAACTTGCAATATTCTGTCCAACTTGTCCCCAACCAGGACTCAATCTTCCATCCAACTGGGAAGAAGATCCCGTCCAGTGGAAGTTCAATCATTCTTTAATGATGGACAGCAACTTCAAGGCGGATCACATCCAACATTCTAATCCTGCTCATGATGTATGGCATTCAGAAGGCGGTGGTATGAAGGCCAGGAGGGATGAGCTCACCCACTATCTCAAGCATGCAAAGGAACAGCCAACAGTGAGTGACATTCTTTAACTCTACCTGTCCGCCATCCACTCATCAATTCAATCCTGTTTGTCAGCCATCCGCTGGACCTCCATCTGTCCAGGGAGCCGCTTGTGAAAATACATTCAAAGCTATTGAAAAGGCCCTGATGATGAACAAGTCATGCAACATTACTGGTATTGTTGCAACAGCATGTACACGGCACGGCTGCTTTGCTCCTAATAGTGTAACAAACTTGACCCGTGGTGAAGGCCAGGTTTACACAGACTTTTCCATCACATGGGCAGTTAAGACAACCAACATGGATGGGATTCAGCATCTCCTACTGGTATATGACATAGCATGCCAGTGGTGTGTCAAATTTTCTGAACGGCTTGCCGAGGCCGGAGAAGTCCTGCCAGATAATCTACTCGTGGACTTTGCAATAGGACTTCTTCATGTCCATGGGCATAAGGAGGATTGTTTTTTCTGCTTTGCCCCATCCTTCATTCCCGGGGCTGGTCATTTGGCTGGGGAGATAATTGAAAGTCTCTGGTCTACACTAAATGAAGTCTCACAGATGGCCCATATGGCTACCTTGGCACATCGGGCAGAAATCCTTGATGATCACATGTGTGACTCAAACTGGAAGAAGCTGCTTGACATGGTTCCATTCCTATGTCAAAAGTACAGAACTGCTGTTGAGATGAGAGATGCAGCCGTTCAATATTTCACTGAGCGATCTGTCGGAATATCAACAGATTTACTAACAAGTTGGGAAGCCGGAATAGCTAAGGCAGAAAGGCTCAGAGAGGAGGGAAACTGTAAAGCAATGGATATTCTGAAAGCTTGTACAATGACCTTCAATAGTGCAAGTGAAGACTGAATGGCAGCAGACAGTGGAAACCACTCAACAGATGTTGCAGCGATGCATATTCATTTCTTCTGGATTCAACTTGCCCTTGACATTGAGGAGCAGCAGTAAGGTGTATTGCTGATGGCCCAACCTATTTCACTAATTGGAAGCTCAGAATTGCAATTCAGGACTAGGTTCGCCGTTTGAATCAGCATGCAAGCAATGATGATCAGCAAAAGGTCGAGGCGGAAAGAGAACTATTAAGGGTTTGACTCAATATCCTTGCTGCTTCTCAGGACAGGAGCAGGTTTATTGCTGGTGGAAGGCAGACTGCCCCCCTGGAACCGGATGAAGTTCCTGGAGCCTTTGACAACAATGAAATGGCAGAAGATGGACAACCAGCAGATTTGCTGGTACCGCTGGTGGATAACCTTGAACCAACGGATGTAGTTGTTCCAGAAGATTTTGAAATCTCCTTCCCATCTATGATCATGTGTAGGTGGATAACCTTGAACCAACGGATGTAGTTGTTCCAGAAGATTTTGAAATCTCCTTCCCATCTATGATCATGGGTAATGTCTCACCATTAACAATGATAGAGCGCTTGATTCAAATTGAAAGGCTCCTGCAAGCCCTTTGGGAATTCATTGCAGAGAAATCATTCCTATATTCTCACGTCGTCTGGGTCGCCCCAAGCAAGAATGTGAAAACTCGAGCTCGTGCATCTCTTCAAAGAATCCAGGCCTCAATCCTGGTGAAGGCTCGTGCCTATGCACGATGCCGCAGTGCTCTGCTGCGACTGGGATCGGACCCCAGCATTCAGAGAAAGTATCCAGTTCTACAGAAAGCGGATTTGAATGCAAGCACAGCTATACGAGATCCCAACATTCCTGGTTCATCAAGGATCAAGGTATCTTGGATATGGCACTCTAATTCTGATGCAGAAAATGAATCTGCAACTATTTCTGAATGTGAGTCCTCTTGTTAACATTTCCATTATCATTACATCTGTTTGTGAACATATCTCTTCAGTTAATCATGTTCATTATCTATGTGCTAGAGCACAACGCAACAGATGGACAGAGGAATGTCAGCTTGTCACGAGTGAAATGGAGTGGACAGTTCGGTATTTCTTCAACCAGGCAGATATTTGGTCGAAGCGTGGTATGTCAGTGAAGAAAAGAGGTCTCCAGTCATATGCCCACAAAAAGGTAGCCATGTGGCAAGAATTGGCCTTGACGGCAATTGATAAATTTAGGTGGGTGCTCCCTGATTTTATTCCCCCCAAACTGCAAGAGATCTGCTGTGAAAATGGTGGATGCAGAGACGAATTGATGTGACAGATGCAGAGACGGATTGATGTGATAGATGCAGAGATGGATTGAACTGATGAATGCAGCTTGCTGCCATCAGCGGATGATTGGAATGGATTTGTGACAGTCACGTGCAATGGAATTGTTGAAAATCACTTTTGTTTACAAGGCACAAAAATCTGATACATAGCAGTATTCGCTTCTACAAGCAAGAGTGCAATGGCATCTACCTCTGTACCACACAATGTCATGTCCCAAGCTACTGTACTAGAAAATTTGCAAGAGGTTGTTGACTACATCGAGTCATGCCTCATTGCAGCACTTTCCATATTTGGCAATCTTGTGCCAAGTCTTGAAGTGGAAGAGGCATGGATTATCCAGCATCTAGACAAGGAGTTGGTAAGATAACTTCAAAATGTGTAAATATATTAGGATCTGACTGTGTGCCATAGAACTTTGTATTGTCATATCTGGGGGCTGCATCACTGAATAATGTGGTCTGCAATGTCCCAGACATTATCAAAAGCATGAGCCGATTTTTCCCTCTCCAAAATCAGCAAACTTTGCCCACAGAGATCCTGGAGTTTGTTAATGGCCATCAAGTGTAAGGGCGACCTCTAGAGGCTGTGGCTCAGTCACACAGCTGGCAGAGGGAGATCCAAAGTGTATTAGAATATATACTGACAATATCAAGGTAGCTACTCACCTGGCAGAGGGAGATCCAAAGAGAACAAGTCTGGGGATTCCCTATGCCAGGTTGGACGCTTCTGGGGCCTCTGAAGCGTGGGAAACAACTGTACAGTACAACAAAACCTTAAAAACTCGAAAATTGACTAACCAAACAAGTGTGCAAACAAGGGAGGAAAACTCCGGACTTTAGAAGTCAGAAAGGCAAACTCCGGCTTATCTAAGCAGCCTGGAGCGGTGCTGAAGGGCCCACACTTGTCTGAGTGATAGCTAAAGAACCAGAGCACCTCGAAGGTTGAGAATAGTACCAACCGATAGTGTTGAAGAAGTAGTAACAGCAAAATGAGAGAATGGTAGAAGAAATAAGGAAGTGAATGAAAGGAGAGTGAAGAAATAAGGAGTGAAAGAAGAAAGGAATGAGGGGTCCCCTGACATCACCCCCCCTCTAGAGTGCGGCGTCTCGACGTGCTGGATAGAAGTAGTTCTGGATGGCCTGGTCTACTTTGGAAAGGGAATAGAGGCCTCTGATTGCCCAAGGAGCATCAGGATGCTGTTGATAGAATTCCCGGACCAAGGCAGGGGCATGGACATTCTCTTGTGGCTCCCAGGAAACGTCCTCGATTCCATAGCCCTTCCACTTGACCTTGAACTGAAGCTTATTCCTAAAGAGTCGGCTGTCTAGGATCCGCTCCACTTTGTACTCTTCTTGGTTGTTTACCAGAACTGGTGGTGGAGGTGGCTGTGGACGTCGACCTGGAATTGGATCCTCTGGGGCTGGAGAAAGCTTCACCACATTGAAGACTGGATGGAGTCGACTCATTCCACTAGGCAGCTTGAGTCGATAGGCAAGTGGGCCTACCTGTCTTACTATAGGGAAGGGGCCTAGACGACGGTGAGAGAGCTTCTGAGAAGGTTGGGTAGTGGCAATGTCAGAGGCATCCAGGTAGACTCGATCTCCAGGCTTGTACTTGGGGGCTGGAGTTCGTCCACGATCGTAGTAGCGGGCCATGTCATCCTTTGCCTTAGCTAAAGCTGCCTTGGCCTCCTCCTGGGCTGCCTTCATCCGATCTATGAACTCATTGACTGCTTCATTCTCTGAAGGTCGTCCACGAGGCTCAAATCCCATCCGAGGATGTCGACCAGTATCTAGAAGGAAAGGAGACATCTGGGTGGCAGCGTGTACACGGTTGTTGTACTGGAACTCTGCCTCTGGTAATAGATCGTCCCAGTCATCCTGTCGTTCATTGCAGAAGAGCCAGAGATACTGCTCTAGCTCCTGGTTGACACGCTCAGTCTGGCCATCAGACTGGGGGTGGTAGGCTGTGGAGGTGTGGAGTTTGACATGGAGGAGGCGATACAGTTCTCTCGTAAACTCTGCCACAAACTGAGGTCCGTGGTCTGAGACATAAGCATCTGACAACCCATGGAGCTTCCAGACATGCTTCCGGTACAGATTGGCAGCGCCCATGGCTGAGCAAGTAGTGTGTGTTGGAATAAAATGAGCACGCTTGCCACAGAGATCCACTACCACCATGATCGCATCATATCCATGAGAATCAGGTAACTCAACAATGAAGTCTACTGAGGCCACACTCCAACGCTCAGCTGGGATAGGCAATGGATGAAGCTGTCCCATAGGAGGCTGACGACGAGGCTTAGTCCGAAGGCAAAGATCACAGGTGGAGGTGTAAGAGCCAATATACCGTGACATTTGAGGCCACCAGTAATTCCGCGAAACCAGCTCCAGTGTCTTCCATCTGCCAGGATGTCCTGCAACTCGAGAGTCATGATGCTGCTCCACAATCCGCCTCCGGAGGTCTGGCAGGTTGGGAACATAAATGCGTCCCTGGAAGGTGAGAAGACCATTCTCCAGAGACCACTCGTCGGTGCGGACAGACTTCACTCCAGCTTTCTCTCGAGCATGCAAGGCCATGGCAGCCTTAGCTACCAGATCTTCTTGAGCGCCCTCCCGGTTACCTCGTCGGATGTCTCGAAGGATGCTCACTTCTTCTCCCTGGCCAACCACACCTTCTAGAGCACGGATAGCAAATAGTTCTGGCTTCAGAAGTACAATATTGTCATTGTCACTAGCTCCTGAACCATGGTCTGCTCGCCTAGAAAGCGCATCTGGCTTACCCATGCTCCGTCCCGGTTTGTGATGCAGAGAGAAGTTGAAGTTGGCCAGATACAAGGACCATCGAGCCTGTCGGCGGTTGAGTTTCTTGGCCGTCCGAAAGTACTCTAAGTTCTTGTGATCAGTCCACACCTCGAATTTATGCCTGGCACCCTCAAGGAAATGTCGCCACTCCTCAAATGACCGAATGATAGCTAGCATCTCCTTGTCATGGATCTCATAATTTCGCTCCACGGCATTGAGACTCTTGGAGTAGAAAGCCACAGGATGCCACTTACCATCCTCCCTTGACTGTTGAGAGAGAACGGCCCCAGTAGCAAAATCTGAGCTATCAGCTTCGACACGGAAGGGAGAGTCATCATCTGGGAATATAAGGACAGGCTTTGAAGTGACTGCCTGTTTGAGGGCATCAAAGGCTGTCTGCTGTGCTGCATCCCAGTGCCAAGGAGTGTCCTTAGTGGTGAGATCGAAGAGGGGCCGGGCATGGTGTGAGAAATCCTGAATAAACCTCCGGTAGAAGTTGGTAAAACCCAGGAAGGCCTGAACCTCCTTCTTGTTCTTAGGCTCTGGCCACTCCGCTACACCAGCCACCTTGACTGGGTCCATCTCAGCCATTCCATGAGAGATGATCAGTCCAAGATATTCAACCTTAGTCTGCTCAAACTCACACTTCTCTGGCTTAAGATAGAGCTGGTGCTGGCGAAGACGTTCCAGTACGATGCGTGTAATCCGACGATGCTCCTCTAGAGTCTTGGTATAGATGAGAATATCGTCGAGGTATACACACACAACACCTTCCGCTATGAGGTCTCGGAAAATGTCGTTCATCATGGTCTGGAAGGTGGCAGGGCTATTAGTGAGGCCAAAGAACATTACCAGAGGTTCAAAGAGTCCACGATTTGTTTGGAATGCTCCCTTCCACTCATCTCCTTCTTTGATGCGCACATTGTTGTAGCCCCAGCGGACATCCAACTTGGTAAAGTAGCACGCACCTCGGAGGTTGTTGACAAGCTCTGAAATGAGTGGTAAGGGGTAGCGATTCTTCACAGTCATCGCATTCAAGACTCGGTAGTCCTGAACCAGACGTAGAGATCCATCCTTCTTCTTAATGAAGAAGACTGGAGAGGCCATCGGAGACTTTGAGGGACGGATGCGACCAGAGTCTAAATTCTCCTTGCAGCTAGAGGGCTCAGCATTGGGTGTAAGCTCAATTGCATGGTCCCACTGCTTACGCTCTGGCAGGGAGTCAAATGATGCCTTAGAGAAAACATCCTCAAAGTCTTGCAGGTGATGAGGAACCGCATCTCGGAACGACTTAGGAGCAGAGTTGGCAGCAAATGCCTGAGCTAGCCGCTGGGAGGTAGTTTGGCTAGCTCTGATCTCTGCTATAGTTGGTGGAGGTCGTAACGTAGTTGCATAAATCCTATCACCTGTCTTGATAGCCTCGTCTGGAGACTCTGGGTCAGGAGCGCATCCAAATTCACCCTCGCGTCCATCTTCCATCTGGGCTTCACTCACTACACCTCGAACGTCCTCATAGAGGGCCTCTCTATAAGGGAACGCCAAGGGAGGAGGATCCAGTAGGTCAAGGTCTGCAAAGGGGAGGTGTCCAACTCAGCAAGCCCGGATAGCAGCACGCTCACGGACTGACTCTCTGCGCTCCTCTCTCACTTCCTTAGCACATGTGGAACACCGTCAAGGGCAGCGGCTCATGCTCACCTTACCCTTGGCCCAGTCAATCTCAGGATTGTGATCACGCAGCCAGGAGAACCCAAGTATCATGTCCTGCTTTCCTAGGCTGGTAACTGCAAAGACTGCACGCTCAGAATGAGTCTGATAACGAAGGACTAAATCCACCACTGAGCGGATGGATCCAGCTTCATTGAGCGTACCGTCAATGTTATAGACTGGAATAGGGTGAGAGAGGGGACGGGTAGTGAGCCGGTGTTGTTCCACATAACGGGTGTCTAGGAAGAGTCCAGTAGCGCCACTGTCCAAGAGAGCTATGACGCTTCGAGTCTGCTGAGTGTCAGTTGTCTCAATCTCCACATTCAGACGCAGAGAGTTGGGAGAGGGAGTAGAAGCAACAACATAGCGACGGGGAAGGCGTCGTTCCCAAGCTGGGACACGTGGTCGTCGGACAGGAGAAGGAGGAGAAGAAGTCTTAGCGGAGGCTTGGACCAAGGGGGTATTTTGTACGTCGGAGGGGGTGCTTACAGTTTCAGTCAGAGAATCAGGAGTAGGGAGCGATACATTAGAAGACTCTACTGATTGACATGTAAACTGATTAGCACCAGGCGGCGGAGGCGTACAACTCATCCATCGCTCTATTGAAAACCCTCCCCTGCCGAACCAAAGGACCCATCCGATGGTTCTGCTACAGCTTCCACAGGACCCAAGGACTCCTCCAGGGGTTCTGCTTCAGTCTGTACATCTGGGGAGGGGTTTCCTCGAACGTCTTGGGCAGCAAGGAGCTGGAGAAGGAGCTCCTCCTGCTCTGAAGCTGAGAGATAGCGCACCTCTAACCCCTGGGGACAATACCGAGCGAAGTGACCAGGCTTTCCACAGCGACGGCAGAGGAGAGGAAGGGAGGAACGTTGACGAGAGGCATCGACATCCATAGGTACTCCAAAAGGAAGAGGACGTGCTGCAGGTACCTGAGCTGGGGGTGGAGCACGAAATGGAAGGGAAGGCTGGATGGGATGACGAGCAGAAAAGGATGCCTGTGGAGTGGAGCGAGGGGCAGTTCCACGGTGGAGCTCACGTCGTAACTCCATGAGCTGCCACTGATCACGTGCTACCTGATACCAGGTCTCGATACTCGTGTCATCAGGTCGTCCCTCAGCCATGCTGTCGATCCGATCCATGAGAGAGGGAAGGAGGCCATCTCGGAAGGCAAGACAGAGCTGAAGACCATCCGGATAACAGGCCTGTTCAGCAAGAGCTCTGAAGGAGTCGATGTACTCATCTAGGGTCCGCTTCCCCTGCCCATATCGATGAGGATCTCGGAGAGTGAGGGCTGCCACCTTAGCAGGGTCCAAGGGGAAGAACTCTGTCCGAAACTCCTTCTCAAACTGATCCCAACTTCCAAAACTCTCTACTCCTCCAGGACGTCGAAAGACTCGTAGCGCGTATGTTGAAGCTCGCCCAGACTTCATGTAAGAAAGAACCCAAGCGATTTTGAGAGCGTCAGAGGGGAAAGCCTCACCACTGAGCTGAATATAGGTGATGCAGGACTGCAGGAAACGCTCGCCTATCGCTCGGTCACCATTGAATGCGTCTGGGAGTGCTGGGCGAGGAATATTGGCATGAACTGGGGGGGAGGCCCCAAAGCGAGGGACTGGGGGTGTGCCAGCCCTAACTGGAGGTGCCTGGAGAGGGGTAGGAGTGAGAGGGAGGCGCTCTAAGAGGGCCTGAAGGGAATGGGAGATAGTGTCTGTGGCCTGACGTAATCCAGCAAGTTCGGTGGTGTGGAGGGTGAGGGAAGCTTGAGTGGTCTGCACCTGAGTCTCCAGAGCAAGCAAGCGACCCCAGGCATCATCCTGAGGGGCAGAAGCGTCCAGGGGAGTGTCTGAGGGGGCTGGTTGGGTCATAGAAGCAACAGAGGGGCAGGGAGTAATCCAGTGGGGGAGGGACCTAAAGGGGCAAGAGAGGGCTCAAGCAGGCTGAAGGGGGCTCCCAGACCGAAATGTAGAGACTTGTTCTGCTGTAAGGGCGACCTCTAGAGGCTGTGGCTCAGTCACACAGCTGGCAGAGGGAGATCCAAAGTGTATTAGAATATATACTGACAATATCAAGGTAGCTACTCACCTGGCAGAGGGAGATCCAAAGAGAACAAGTCTGGGGATTCCCTATGCCAGGTTGGATGCTTCTGGGGCCTCTGAAGCGTGGGAAACAACTGTACAGTACAACAAAACCTTAAAAACTCGAAAATTGACTAACCAAACAAGTGTGCAAACAAGGGAGGAAAACTCCGGACTTTAGAAGTCAGAAAGGCAAACTCCGGCTTATCTAAGCAGCCTGGAGTGGTGCTGAAGGGCCCACACTTGTCTGAGTGATAGCTAAAGAACCAGAGCACCTCGAAGGTTGAGAATAGTACCAACCGATAGTGTTGAAGAAGTAGTAACAGCAAAATGAGAGAATGGTAGAAGAAATAAGGAAGTGAATGAAAGGAGAGTGAAGAAATAAGGAGTGAAAGAAGAAAGGAATGAGGGGTCCCCTGACATCAAGGTCTTATCAGGAATCTGTATGGCTGTGATTAGTGGAACTACATTGGCCAAGAGGATGTTCAGGTCTTAAGCAATAAAATGCTGGAGCATTGCCTTCTTGTACATCAGCAAGGCTTCCACTCTCTTGAAAGCTTCTTGGCATGCAGGGTGTATTGTCACTTGTCACATGCACTGCAATAAACACACATGCAAGCTCCTCCCTCCTATCCTTCTTCAGTAATCTCTGGAGTTTTGAATAGATCACATTAATGATGCTAGTGGACATTAACAGACATTAGTAAACAGCAGTGGATGTTAGGTCCTGTGTAAAATGACAAATATTTTAGTAGGGCCAGTACTGGGTTGAAAGAGAGGGGAACAAGTCTGATAGACCTGTGTCTTGTCCATGAGCAGATGAATAGATCAAATGAAATTATAGATCTAATGGTATTGACCTGTAGTAAGTGCCTGTAGTCCAGTGGAATATTGATAAATTGATATTTCATATTGTCCCTCTAATGCACATTATAGCAGTAGGCCACTGACATCTACTAGCATCATTCTTTTGATCCATTCAAAACTCCAGAGATTACTCAAGAAGTTTAGAATAAAAGGGCTTGCACCTGTGTTTAGTACAGTGCATGTGGCAAGCTCTTTCATCCCAAACTTCTCCAGTAATCTCTGGAGTTTTGAACAGATAGTGTTATCATTTTTTACCTGTAGTAAATTGACAGAGGGAAGAGGGGGTCTGCTGGAGTCATATCCTGTACATGGACAGATCAAATTGACAGAGGGTGGAAGAGGTCAGCTGGAGTCATATCTTGTACATGGACAGATCAAAGAATTTACTGCAACTGGTTGATTTGTACTGAATTGACAATTCACCAATTTCATCACGACATGTTGCACGGGGGCAAAAATAGATGTAAAAATAGACAATGTACAAGTTGAAGTGTAGTTCTTTCGATTTGTTAATCTAAATTCATCTCGAAATGTGCCGAGCGGCATGTACTTACACATTTCAGTGGTATAGACGTACAAATGTGATTTTTTTCAAGTTGGTGACAACAATTGCGTTATATTGAGTTGTAGGAAACGTAGGAACAGTCACTAACATACATCCATATTTTCTTTATACGTATACAGTTCGGAACATAGAGATTTATTTCATACAACTTCAAGAGATGGTTATCTTCTTGGGTGCCTCTTCAGCACTGGTCTTCGGGAAGGCGACAGAAAGCACGCCATCGTCAAGTTTGGCCTTGATATCATCCTCCTGTAAACAATTCCGTCAAAATCGGTCTCGAAGGGCTTAAAAGATGGTTGATTTACCTTGACACCCTGAGGAAGCTGGAGCGTGCGCGAGAACCTGCCATACCTTCTCTCCCGAATGGCATAACCACCCTCATCATGCTCAGTCGACATCTTGCTCTCGCCGCTGATGGTCAAGCGGCCATTATGTACATCAATCGATACATCATCTTTCTTTAGGCCAGGCAGCTCGAACGTTGCCGTGACCGTGTTATTGTCGGTGTTCTCGTGCAGGTCCATTCTGGAAAAACGCACGATGAGCGACAAAAACGTTGTGAGAAGTGAATGATTTGCACAGCTCACCTTGGCCTGAGAAAACCGGATGCGCTTGCGTCTTGGCCTGTTTGACCGCGACGCTGGACTTGTTTGTCGTTGTCGGTCAAACGAGAGCTGAACGCGTCATCAAGGAGCCTTTCGAAGTGGTAGAAGGGCTCGTAGTACAAGAAAGAAGACATTGTGCTGCTGAGTGAGTGTAGGACTTTGAGTTTATGAATTTGTGGAGGGAGGTTGTGGTGTTATATATCTACACAGAGGTATGTTTGCGTCATTCGTTCTACAACTAGTATGCACTAGAAAATTCTTGTATCACTAATTGCGACGCTGACGTACAAGAGAGAGAGAGAACAGTCGAGAAGATCCAAGAATGACGACACGCGTAACGGGCCGAGGACAATGACGTGTAATGTCTGTGATCCGAAAGTGATTTCCATAGATGGTAATCCACTTTCTCAAAAGTCAAAATAAATAAATCTCAGTCGATATCATTGCATTTGACATCTATAAACAGATCTACGACGTAGCGTACTTGTGCAAACCTAGACTGGGAGTCGAACTCACACTAGGACTGAAAAGAAAGGACTCACACAACGGAATGTACAAGGAGCGTGAGGGAATCACAGTTCAGAATCGGTTTCCCGAGCCAATAGTCACATAGACGACCTTTCTAGTTCTGCTCGTTTAACGAGAATGGTCTGTAAGTGTTGCGCCAGGCCAGGAGTGAGAGTTATCGGCCCGTCAGAAGTGCACATGCGATAAGACGGCATAGGTTGGTAAGTCTCCGCGATAATCTGTTGTTCGAGCACCGGTTCTAAGTGGTACTCGTCCGAAGACCAAAAAACAACCTGCCTTGCTATCTTTCACTAGTACAGTGGCGATTATATCGTCGGGATCGCCTATTCGCCCAAGTGGCGGGATGTTGCGGTCGTCTTGGTTAGGAGAAAGATGAATTTAAGGTGGACCATCGTTAAGTCATTCATAGCATACCGTGAATATGCATCCATCCCTCCTGTAACTGTACTGCGCCATTCGTCTGTATATCATCAACCTGGTTCTCCAGCCCGCTCTTAATAGCTTCATGCAGAAGGTCACGGAATGAAGCTGCACAAGAAAGCAACGAACATTAGCTTCATTCTCAGTTTCTTAAGGCTCTACATACGATTTTCCCTGAAATCATTAAGCCCTGCTTCTTGATCTCCAGAATTATTATTCGTAGAGGTCGCAGGTAGCCATCCAATTACTGTACTCGAGTTTGGAAGCGCAGGTGGTGTGTCGAGAAAGGATAGCGCAAAGGCAGACTCGGTTTCCGACAAAGGTGTTGGAGGATCGACCAGATGATAGAATAGACCAGTCCTACTGGGGTCAGAGAATGACGTCTTGTGCTGGGTCGAATAAAATGAAAGTCGTGTGACACAGAGCTCTCGTCGTGGAGGCCAGTGAGGAAGCTGCAAAGATAGACGAGGACTTGGGGTTGGGAAGGTGAGATGAATGTTTCGAGAAGAAAGTCGTCTTGCTCCGATGTTCACTGACGCCGTTCTTTTGAAGTGAAAGGCGGCACTCTTGAGCGCGTTCACGGGTCTTATAGGTTGCATGAACTCGGAAACGAGATCTGTCTTGGTCGGAATCCGGGATCCTTCTGCCGATTCGTTTTTTACGTTTGTTTGTTATAACTTGATCCTTCGTTCCTTCCTACACGGTCATACCACCTGCTGATCTAGCTTTTGCCTGTGGCAAGATAACGCCTCTTTATGCTCGGGGGCAAATAAAACATCAATTTCCGTCGTTTCTAGGTTTAGAATCACGACAGATACCTCTTCCCTTTCATTCTCAGAGAATCAGGACATAACGCTTTTGGAAAGTTCACACATGTTCAAGCTGGATCATAGATTAGGAAAGACTTCATTCTGGTTTCGTTTCCAGGACTTGATCCAAACCCGAATCTCGATGCCCAAACAAACCCCGAAGAGCATCTTCAAAATCCTTTTTCTCGCCTATGAAGAGTCTCCTGCTCCTGCTCACTATACTCCCCCCACGCCTCAAGTTTCTCAAGTCGCTTGTTGATACTCTCACCGCTCTTCTTCTCTAACTCCTTCTGAAAACTTTGAAACCTCAGTTCTCGTTCCTCCTGAACACTCCTGGTTTGCACATCTCTGCGGATCTCGTTTTGTCTGAATGCATCCTCTCGGTTACTTTCAGTGTTCTGGAATTCATTCTTGCAGTGCTGCTGAGCATCCAGGAAGAAGCTTTCACAGGCCACCTCAGTTTCTTCTTCTGTTGGGCCTTGATGAATCCATCGTGGCATTTGACCCCATTGGAGGTGAAATTGATGTGTTGCTTTTGGCTCTTACAGTAAAATTTAACTGACTCATGACCAAAAAATGAGGCTGACTTAGATAATGCTGACTAGGAGAAATACAGAAGACTTGTCATGATCAATTGGAGAGATATTTGAGCAACAATTGACTAGAATGGCCAAGGCATCTGAAGAAGTTGATAGTGAAAATAAAACCGAGAAGAGCAAAATGTCTGTGCTAGTTGATTCAGAAGTTGATCCTTTGCAATAGCTGGATGACAGGCTTTTGGACTTGTTTGGATTAGAAAACTGTTGATAGGCTTCTACTTGGACTGAGCACATCAAGGGACAATATAGGCCTACTGACATTTGTCAGTCTGGAGACTCAAGCAACTTTCTTGGACTCAGGATACTTCTGGTTCTTGCTCCTCAATACAGGCTCTACTTAGCAGTCTCAACCACCATTTACCAGCCACTTGTCACTTACTATTTATTGACTTCAAGGACTCAGGAGGCTCAGAACTCACAGCACTAGTGTGACAACAGAGAGATAACTTTAATCAAGCTCCAATCAGTTTTGGAAGGGTTAGCATTAGGTGCTGCCATTTGTTAAGGCACCTCAATCAGAAGTATAAAGAATTAACAATGATGGAACAGGATCTATTAAAACCCAACATAATATTCTATTAGAAAGAGGTACAATGTTTAGCACCAGAGTTAGCACTTGCAGCATCTGTTGAGGATTTTCTGACCATACTCTGGAGAAGCCTGGCCAATCAGACTTGTATTAAAAGTGAGCAGACTTGTACAATTTTTAAGTAGTTTTAGAGTTGCCATGGCCAATAGGCTGTAATGCTATGGATCACTGTCACCCATGTGCTGCTGATCACCATTGACATGTCACCATTGATAGTAACCACAAGGAAAGGCACTAATTGGTAGCACTGCAAATGGACTTATTTCTAAAATACAGTAGTGCATAGTATAAAAAATAGCTATTAAACATGTAAATAACAACAAATTGTAACTCATTAGCACCCAGTTACTTTCAGCATTCAAATTGTGCTAGCTTGACCTGACTTTGTCACTAAGTTGGGTGCTAGCATTGTCTACATCATTTTTGTTGTTTATGGTGCCACCTACAGGCACATTTTGTTGTGCTATTCTTTCTCTTTGCAATGTCTTTGCCTGAGCTATGGAACTTACAGTTTGCTAAGCATTAGCATGTTGTCTTATCATATTAGCTTGAGCACACTAGGACCCTGTCAGAACTTCTTACACACTATGCACACCAGGCACTGGAAACAGTGTTGTACTGTGTAACGTTCAGCATACTCAACCATAGTTGGTGTCATCACCATTACTTTGATTTTGCAGCTCAGTTGGAGATCTCACATTACATGCAGATCTTGGCAGATAGCATATTTCACAGGTACAATGGCATCCAAAAATAGTCAGCAGAGAAATTTGAATCAAGGATCAGGCTCAAAAAATAGAATAGGGAAGGATGTGGAGGCCAGTGATTTCATTCCTCAGGCTGATGAGTGGGGCAGTGGTCCTAAAGTATATGTATTGTGTATAGATACCAACCTTATAATTACTGTAGAAGCAAAATAGCTGCAAAATAGATGCAAAATAGATGCAAAATAGGTGCAAAATAACATGTGTACAAAGTTGGTTGCCTTGTCGGTTCGAGCATTGGAAAGGGTGTGGTCTTTGAATGAGGGTGGCTGTGTCATCACGGGAATCCCTTTTTCCCTGCGACTCCCACCCTCAGTGGTCTCATTGTCTCTTAGCATCACGTCTTCCCACAGAAAAGAAAAATATCTTTCTTGTAAAACAGAGTTAAGTTTAGCTGAACATGCCTGTAGACACTTCTGGATTTTACAATGATCACTCTTAAGGTTAATCCATACTCTGAGGTTCCCTCAGACTTCTCAAAAGACGAGTTCAGTTTCACCAGACAAGCCGTAAAGCACGATAGGGAGGGAATGACTGATGAACAAGCAGTGAGTATCCTACTGGACTCTTGGAAAGAGGCCTTAGAATGTAGAAAAGCTGTGTGAGAAGCGGAATGAGAAGACAGAGAAGCAGAGTTGAGAGAACAAGGGATAACAAGAGATCACAAGAGAAGAACCTCTTAGGGGTCAAGATGAGGAACATACCCTATGTTCCACACAGTTGAGAGCTCAATTGCCTGCAAGCAAGGATAAAGGGCCAAACCTAGTAGTTGGCAAACTAGTTTCCAAGGTAATTGAATATTCGCCTGTGTGCTTTGCTATCAAAAAGCTGAGGGAGCAAGAGTATATTGAGTTAAGTTACTTTACCCCAGAAGGCAGGGCTGAAGCAGCCAAGAATGAATCGGTAGCCTCTAACAACGTCTTCACATTGGCGAAAGAAGATGATATTTTAGCGTTGAAATTGGTAGTGAATTTTAAAGCCAGAGGAAGGGCTACCCAAGATGAGGATCTATCTTGGGAACAAGTATGTATTGCCTCCACAAATTTTCAAGAACACATCGTTCAAGAGAAGTGGCCCAACAACATGGTGGATGCCATGCATAGCTTCTTCTGGCTAACTAATCATAAGCTGCAAAACAAGGGAGTGGATGGCGTTAAGGTGTTTACACTCTACCAGACACGAGTGCACAGAGAGTGGCACCATCAGATCAAGAACCCACCTTGAGACAGGATATTTGACTTAGGGCTCATTGATGATCAAGCGCTGAGAACCCTGAAGGATCAGGTATATGATGCAAAGAGGAGTGCTTTCATGGCCAGTAAGTAAGCCCAGTTGTTTTTGCTTCGGTATTTGCAGTGAACTCACATATTGCATTTCTTTTAATTGCTCACAATCTCTATGTTGACTTCATTGTCATTTTGCATTATCATTCACCTCTGCACAAAATTTTTGGCTTTTAATTGCTCACAATCTCTATGTTGACTTCATTGTCATTTTGCATTATCATTCACCTCTGCACAAAATTTTTGGAGTGGTGTCGGTCTCGTCTCTGTGCAAGGGTAATTTTCTGTCTGTTGTGTGTCAAATCACACCTGTTTGATGATGTCTGTTCACTGCCTGATGCTCTAATTTTGCTGCTTGCACTCGTTGCATGCTATAATTGCATAACGGCATGATGTAAACATCCATGCATTCTGCCAGCGCCATAATTTGTGCCATAACTTGTTTCTTAACCAGTGTCATCTCATCACCGGCATGCAATATTTATTCTCGCATAATGCTAAATCAGAGCTGAACTCGCTGAAAAGTGTTGTTGTGTCAGCTACAAACTTAGCACAAGGAAAGAGAAAGAGGTCTGATTCTACAGACCAGAGCAAAGATTCTCCTGCTTCAAAAGCTAAGAAAGACAAGAAAGAGAGTGAGTTTTTTCATGCCCATGCAGGCTCATCCTCCAATGGAGTCAAGTCGACCAATGCAGCCTGTGCAGTGTCTCAGTTGACACACACATGACATCTGGAACTGCTTAGCCCGAGATCCTTGGAATGGGCAGAGCGCTTACATCAAAAGAAGCAAAAACAACAGGCTTCTCAACCCTAAGAGCAAGAAGCTGTGTACAGACTGGCAGAAGCCTTGGGGGTGCTGCATTATGTCCCACAACCACAAGCACAAGTGTTCAGAATGTGGGAAAAGAGATCATGGAGCTCAAGCTTGCGATCTTGCACAATCTCTTTGAGTTCCAGTTGTCTTACAAGTACCATGCCTGGAAGGATCAATTGCGGCAAGCAGGGTTATCAGATCTTTTTCCAAACCTGGCACAAGATCTACAATGTGGGCTAGATGCCAGAATTCCTCAAATCACATGCATGTTCATACCAAACAACAAAGAGTCGGTGGAAGTGCTAGCCACCAAATTCGACAAAATTGTTAGCACAGAATTTGTGAAGGGTTGATATTTCGGACCTTTCACAAAGGAACAAGTCCAAGACATTCTTGGTCCATTCCAGACTTCTCCCCTCAGTATTATTCCAAAGCCCAACAAACCTGGCAAATTCAGACTCATTTAACACTTGTCATTTCCACACCCCCAGCCCACTCGTGGCACCATGCAATCTATCAACAGTTATATTGATTCATCTCAGTTCCCCTGTACCTGGGGTACTTTTAAGTCAATCTACACTTTCATATCTAGATTACTCCCTGGGTCACAGGCAGCCATTCAAGACGTTAAAAAGGCCTACAGAACCATACTCATTAAGCCCTCTCAATGGGCAGGAATCATCGTTAAACTCTGCAGGCATGACAATTATGCTATCAACACCATGGATTGCTTTGGCTTGGCCTTGGAATGTGGCTGTTATAGTTGGATCAGTGATGCAGGTGCTCAGATCATCAGAGCAAACGGCATCGGACCTCTGTCAAAATAGGTCAATCATCACATCTTTTTCAGAATCCACAAGGAATTTATCCATTCCCACAACACAGATAGGAAGTGTCAGGTTCCGCTGAGTTGGGGGCTCTCCGGGAAAGCAATCGCCCCTACAATGCGGACTTGACCCACGGATACTTGGGTGTCTGGAACTCCGGGGCTAGGACTCCGGGATTCAAGACGTGGACAGGGAAATTCCGGGAAAGGGGACTTAGTCTGGGGGTTTTGGGTGGATGGGTAACTGGGGAGTTCGGGTGGGGGTCGAGTCGTGAACCGGGGGGTTCTAAGACGAGACCAAGTTAGTAAGTTAAAGTCGCGAAGTGCGTACCAGTCTTAGAGCACGCGATTATCCAAGCGTGCCAGTCAAGCGTGCCAGTCAATGCGTACCAGTCAAATAGAGGGCATGCAACAATCCAAGTAAAGCAAGTAACAGTGTATGTAATATCAAGACTACCGAATACAATAGGGAGCTACACTATAAGTACTACGGGACCGGGTCTCAGGATTCCGGGGTGTCTGGGATGGGTTCCGGGGATCATTGAGTAGCAGGCAGGGACTGTGTACCGGGATCGCACGTGTGAGGCGCGCGATCAATTGACGCAGGGGGAGTCGTGATGCGTGATGCGTGATGGCCGGGAATGAGTCACGTGATCCGATCATTGATCGGGGCTGGTGGCGGCTGATGGCAGTCCTTGATGCGCATGATGGCGGTGTCGGCGGTTGTGATGGCGGGGCGTGTCCTGTAGGGTTGGAGGGAGGGTCCCGGATGGTGTTCCGGGGGTGTCCCGGGGTGGGCCCGGAGGGGAGGGGTCGTGACATCACCCCCCCCTCAGCGCCGAGACCCTCCGAGGCGCGCGTAGCCAGTGGTTCGGACCGGGGTTCAACCGTGGGATCTGGCACCTAACTCGCCACATATCAAAAAAATTTTTTTACCGTCAAGTTCAAACATGTCGCGTACGCCAACCCATTCCCCGATGCCCCTGCAAACCAACAAGGTCGTGCCCCTCATGGCCTGGAAAGCCCGGGACGCGCGGTATTAAGCCCGCCAAGACCAGGAGCGCGTGGCGGCGCTCATGCAACAACATGAGTGGTTCCCGCGCCACTCGCTTGTCACGACTGACCTTCCTTTTTCAGAACAACACAACATCACTGCCCCGGAGGCGGGTCCCAGCGTCCCCCCCCGTTCAAGTCGTCCTGCGCCCACCTTTGTGCGGCTAACTGTCCGCCCTCCCCGTCCGCACCCCCCTTCCCGCCCTAGGCTGCCGGCCCCCCGCTTCCGTCACTCCGGTGGGGACCGTTGCAGAGGTCCTGAAAGATCAACACGTTGCGTGGGCGGCCGTGACGCAGAAGCTGTTCGGGGAGGCCCTAAAGAGGCTCTGGGGCCTGCCTGCTCACGCCTGGTGTGTGAGCAATGGACTAGTGAGTGGGCTCCTACCTCTTGGTCGTTCTGCTGACTTTGGTGCAGTGCTTGCACTGCGCCCGGCGCGTGGTGCCTTGCCTATTCAAGGCTCCGGGCCCCTCGTCCCGCCGCGATACGTCCGTCTGCGAGGCCTGCCGTCTCAACCATGAGCGGTGCTCCGTGTCGGCGCTGTGGAGGGCGCGGTGTGTCTCCCAGGAGCAGGGGTGGCTGCTGGCTGGGGTTACTCGGAGGATGGGAGTTGAGAAGCGGGATTGGGCGGTGGAGCCGGTGGGAGAGGGGGTGGAACCGGTGGGGGAGGTGCCCGCAGCGTCCGCGGAGGCGCCCAGTGGGGGGTCAGGGGGCCGAGGGGCCATTCGGGTGGGGGGCCGGGGGCGGCCCGTGGTCCTGATCACCCGTTGGGTGACCCGGGCCGGGGCCAGCAGTCATGAGGGTTGCGGGGGGCGCCCCGACAAGGGGAAGAGGTGGGCGTCGCCTAGTCCCTCCCCAGGCCCATCCAAGAGGGCGCGCCTGCCCCTGAGGACCCCATCCCCAGTCTCCCTCCCACGCCTGTCCCCAGCAACATTCTCCCCCCTGTCCGGGGAACTCCAAGCTGGTGAAGTCGGGGCCCTGCAGGAGCCGGAGCAGGGGGGTCACGGGGAGGGGGCGAGGGAGGAGGCGGCGGCCGGGCGGGATCTGGAGGAGGGTCAGGAGGCGATGATCCGGGACCTTGAGGAGGCCAGGGTCGCCCGGGAGGAAGCAGAGGCCAAGCTACAGGCTCTGAGGGCGAGGCTCGGGCAGGGAGTGGGGCTTCCGGGGGGAGAGGGGTTGGTGGAGGCCCTGCGCCAGGACGTGGTGGTGGCCCGTATGGCCTCATTGAGTGAGTCTTCCTATCCCCAGGTTCGATTTCCCACTGACATTTCCAGGCTAGGCCCAGGAGCACCGCTTACTCTTGGACGAGGCGGCCGTGGCACTCACGGCGCTGCAGGAGAGGCAGCGCTCTGAGGTGACGACTCCCGGGGTAGAACGGGGCCTCGACTTGCTGGGGCGGGTGGTGTCGGCACACCGGCGGAGGAACGTGCCTGCCCCCAGCTCCTGGTTCGAGAGAGTTTTGGACGAGGGTGAGTCTCTCCCGTCCTGGGAGCAGTTAGTGGAGGAGGTACTGCGGGAGCACGGCCCAGGGGGGATGGGGGAGGGGGGCGAGGGCCGGTAGTTTTTGTTTTCTCTCTCTTTCTTGTCGTTTGTTCGTTTTGTCCTGGCTGTTACTGTAGAGTATGTAAAGTAGAAAATGTATATACTTGGTTTCCCGGGGTAAAGGGTGGTGTAAGGGGCGAAAGAAGACTGAAAAACAGAAAGCACCTTGCCCAGGTTCCGGGACACCACTATGAAATGATACTAAAAGAGAGTAAGATCTAGAAAGGGAAAGCAGAAAGTATACATGGGAGTTGAATCCCTACTGAGCCCAGAGGCGGGAGTTACGCCCACTACTGCCGTCTGTGAGTCCTGCGCCCGGGAGGGTCGTTCCCCAGGAGCCGTTGTTGGAAGTCCCGGAGTTTGTCGAGGGCGCCTTTGAGGTTTCGACGCAGTTCCCAGGTGTCGTCTTCCGGGCCATATCCCTTCCACCGTACAAGGAAGTGGGGTCGTCCACGAATGTTCCGGGAGTCGAGGATGTCTTCAACTTCGTAGTGGTACTCGTCCTCGACCTCGACCGGGGGAGGGGGCTCAGGGCGTCGTCCGGGGAAAGGATCCGGGGGGTGTCGTTCCAGGAGGCGGACATGAAATACCGGGTGCAGACCTTTTAGTCCCAGGGGGAGCTTGATCTTGTAGGCGTGGGATGAGACCTTCTTCAATATTTTGAATGGGCCGAGACGCTTGTGATCGAGTTTTGGGGAGGGCCGGCGGGTGCGGAGGTGTCGTCGATCTAACCATACCTTTGTCCTGGGGGCCCAGTCGGGGGTGTCTTCCCGTTTCCGGTCGGCGTGTTTCACGTAGGCCCGGTTCGCGGTGTCGATCTCTTCCCGGAGAAACTCGTGAAGGGATTGGAGATCCCGGGCGACCTCGTGGGCGGCGTGCGACGGGATGTCCCGGAGCGAGAGTGTCAGTCGAGGGTGGTATCCCTTGTTGGCAAAGAAAGGGGATACCCCGGTGGCAGAGTGCGGTGTGTTGTTGTAGGTGAACTTGGCCAGGGGGAGCTCAGCGCACCAGTCGTCCTGCAAGTAGTTGACGTACAGTCAGAGGTACTGCTTGAGAGACTGGTTGACCCTCTCGGTTTGGCCATCGGTTTCGGGGTGGTAGGCGGTAGAGAGGTTAGTCTTCACTTCAAGTGCCTTACACAGCAAAGTCCAAAACTTGGACATGAAGAGGGGGCCACGGTCGGAGACGATGTCGTCCGGGAGTCCATGTTTGGCAAAGACGTGCTCGAGGAACAGCCGGGCGAAGTCCGTGGTGTGGCAGGGTAGGAAGATGCCCTGTTTGGTTAGCCTGCACACAACGACGAGAATGACATTGAACCCTTCAGATTCCGGGAGTTCGACGATGTGGTCCAGGGATATGGAGGACCAGGGGCGTCGTCCGACTGGCAGGGGTTTCAGGAGTCCGTATGGTCGGTGTCGGGGGACCTTGGCCCGGAGGCAGGGTTCACATGATTGAATGTAGCGGGTCACGTCCTTCTTCAACCCTGGCCAAAAGTAAGTCCGGGAGATCAGCTGGAGAGTCTTACGTATTCCAGGGTGTCTCCGGAGCTTGTGATCGTAGTGTTGATGCAGGACGTGGTAGCGGAGTCGGGCGTGATCCGGGACGTAGATGTGGCCGTCCCGGAGGAGGAGTTTTTCGTCGGGGGACAAGGAGAAGGCAGGGTCCCAGTCTGTTCTGTCGGGAGGGTTGCGGGGGTCATGATCGGAGAAGTACTTGTCTTGGGGGGCACGGCGGATCTGACTCAGGGTTCCTTCGTCGTTTAGGATTAGTACAGCATTCAGATGTTCAGGAGGGATCACCACGTGATGATTGAACGCATTGCGTTCCGCCTCGAACGACTTCTTGGGATAGACGTCCAAACGACGGGTGAGGGCATCGGGTTTAGCTCTGAGTCGTCCCAGGCGATACTGGATCGTGAAGTCGTATTCCGAGAGGACCTCGGACCATTGGGCCTGTCGTCGACTAAGCTGTTTGGTCGTGGTGAAGTACTGCAGGAGTCGTATTCCGAGAGGACCTCGGACCATTGGGCCTGTCGTCGACTAAGCTGTTTGGTCGTGGTGAAGTACTGCAGGCTGTTGTGATCCGAGTAGACCTGAATCCGGTATCGGGCTTCCTTGAGGTAGGCTCGCCACTGCTTGAAGGCTTCAACGATGGCGAGGAGCTCCTTGTCATAGATATCGTAGTTGAGCTCGGCGTCGATCATGGACCAGGTGTAGAAGGCAACTGGCTGGAGTTCCCCTCCGTCAGGTTCCATCTGCAAGAGGATCCCGGCGATGGCGTAGTCAGAGGCGTCGCATTCCAGGATAATTAGGAGGGTCGGGTCGTAGTGCCGGAGTACGGGGGCGGTCATGAAAGCCTCCTTGAGCAGGTTAAAGACACTTTGGCACTTACTGTCCCAGTTCCAGGCGACGTCCTTGCGCGTGAGCCGGTTGAGGGGTTTCGTGATACCGGAGTAGTTATCTATGAACCTCCGGTAGAAGTTAGCGAAACCCAGGAAAGATTGTACTTCCTTGACGTTCCGGGGCTGCGGCCAGTTGACAATGGCCTCGACCTTGTGGGGGTCCATGCGAACGCCGTTCGGGAATACGATGACACCAAGATACTCAACCTCTTCCGTATGGAATGAACACTTCTTGGGCTTGGCGTGGAGGTTGTGCTCCCGGAGGTGTTCAAGGACTTGCCGGACATGCTTCTGGTGATCCTCCGGTGAGTCGGAATAAATGAGGATGTCGTCCAGGTAGACGATCACGAAGACGTCGCTCATGTCGTGGAAGATGTCGTTCATGAAGTATTGGAACGTGGCGGGGGAGTTAGTCATTCTGAAAGGCATCACAAGGTACTCAAACAGACCATACCGCGTGCGGAACGCGGTTTGGAAGGCGAGGTGTGCAGCTGAAACGTGGGAGTTCCATCCCTCATGAGGCGCGCGAAGGGGGCGGCCCCAATGATCCTAATGTCGAGTGCGCTTGGGTCGATTGGGGTCGTGGAAGCATCGGCCGGAGCAGGTGTGGCGCGTGTCTGAGACCGGCAGGGGTAGTTCGGCCCTTTGTACTTGTTCCAAGGAATGTTTGGGGGTCAATCGGGGGCCTTGCGGTCTGAGACCGGCAGGGGTAGTTCGGCCCTTTGTACTTGTTCCAAGGAATGTTTGGGGGTCAATCGGGGGCCTTGCGGTCTCAGGTGGGCGTGGGGGGCGCGGCAGTCGTTCCGTGGACGTCGGGCGTCGGGTCGCTTCCTAGGGCCCGGAGGTGCACAGTGGTCGGGAGTTGGTCTTCGGGTCCTGGGAAGGTCATGGTGAGCGTCCTCCAATCGATGTCGGGGTTCGTGTCACGCAGCCAGGGTAGTCCCAGCACCATTGGGGTCGATTCGTGAAGTCGCGTGACCAGAAAGTCAGAGGTGAACTTGTAGTCGTTGTCCAGGGTTACGCGTCCCAAGTGAGACCTCTGGATGGGGCCGGAAGAGGAGGGGGTGCCGTCGAGGCGTTGCAGGCGGAGGGGCTGGTCGAGGGAGTCGTGGGGGAGGTCAAGGGCGTCGCTGATGAAAACTCCGGTGGCTCCGCTGTCGATGAGGGCCGATACTGGTCCTGGGGCGCCGTCCAGCCTGGCATTGATGACGAAGGATCGGGACAAATGGGACTGGAGTCCGGGGGGTGATGGAGGCCCGTCCTTTGGGGTAGGGTCCGGAGAGTGGGGGATGTTGAAGGGGAGTTGCTGGTTGTCGGGCGTCGGGTCCCGGGTCAGGCGAAGGGTAAGATGTCGCCAATCAATGCGGGGGTTGGTATCTTGGAGCCATGAGAGCCCTAGGACCAGGGGTGCGGAAGGGTGGAGTTTGGTTATCAACATCTGGAGGGTGTGAGTCTGTCCGTTGGCGAAAGCCCTAGGACCAGGGGTGCGGAAGGGTGGAGTTTGGTTATCAACATCTGGAGGGTGTGAGTCTGTCCGTTGGCGAAAGTAACGGGCATACGCACGAAGTGAGTGATGTCCCCCGCCGTAAAGGCGTCTCCGTCGAAGAGGCAGAGCCGTACCGGGACCGGGAGTCGCTGGGCGGGTTCCGGGGCGAGGGTAGACCATGCTTCATTGATGAAGTTGTCGGTGGCGCCACTGTCGACAAGGGTGTTGAGGGGAGTCCCGGAGGGAGTGAGGTGGGTTTTGAGGAGGAGGGAGTGCGAAGAGTGGGAGGGTAGGTAAGCCGTGAGGGTGTCCTGTATGAGTGTCATAGAGCAAAGATGTGAGACCGGGGCAGAGAAGACGTCGGAGTCAATTCCGCGATTTAGGGCATCTTCTGGGTCTAAATCGCCGGGTCGTTTTTCGAAAACTCGTAGGTGGCGTCCTCCCCTTCAAAGGTCCAGGTGGCACGTTCCATGACCTGTTGTTTGGGGCACTCGGAGATGAAATGGTCTTTCTCACCACAGAGTATGCAGACACCCTCCCTTCTCCGTCGTTCCTGCACATCCGTCGGGACTTCGATCCAGGGTCGTCCCTTCTTTTGAAGCCGGTTGGCCCGGAGGGCCTCCTCGTCCCGTTCGTCGTCGAAGTCGAGGTCTTCAGGGTCTTCCGGAGGTTCCTTGGGGCTTGGCACGTCGCCTGGGTCGTGGGCGGCCACGGCGGCATTAAGCTGGGCCTGGGGGCGGACGCCGCTGCTGGGGTTAGCATTGGGCGGGCCGCGACTCACTAGGGGTCAGCCACCAGAGAACGTGGGGGGACCGGGGTTTCAACCTTGGGGGTTGGGGGCTTCACCGGAGGGCCAAGGGGGTCCTCCCCTAGGGTTCCAGGGGGGTCGGGAATTTGAATACTCGCTGCAGTCTTCCCAGTAGTGTTGGTCGATCTGCATGACGAGGGCCTTGTATCCGTCGTAGGAGGGTTGTTTTGGGGCGAGTTGGAGGACGTCCTTGATTGGTCGATCTGCATGACGAGGGCCTTGTATCCGTCGTAGGAGGGTTGTTTTGGGGCGAGTTGGAGGACGTCCTTGATGCGTTGTGGCAGGGTGTGGTGGAGGGCGTACCGGAGGGTGCTGTAGTTCCAACCTGTTTCGTAAGCTTCCTTCTCAAAACGTATGATAAAGGTGGTGAAACGTTCTTCGGAGCGCATCTGGAGATTGAAGAGGTTGTCCTCGGCCTCGGCCATGGTGTCGTAGATCCCAAACTTCCCGGAAAACTCATCGACGAAGGCTTGCCAGCGAGCGAGTGCCGGGTTGTTGGGGTCAAACTGGATGAGGGCCGTGTAGTGATCGAAGGCGATCCCCTGGAGGTACGATGCGGCAAAGGCCACCCGGGAGCTGTCAACCTGAAACGTGAGCGGCTTTGCCTGGAATGTATTGAGACACTGAGTGAGGAAGGTACGCCATTTTTGGGGGTCCCGGCCCGTGAAAGCGTCGGGCTTTTGAATGTCGTATTGAGACACTGAGTGAGGAAGGTACGCCATTTTTGGGGGTCCCGGCCCGTGAAAGCGTCGGGCTTTTGAATGTCCAGTCGTCCTTCGCAGGCGAGGGCGTCGCGAGCGTCGTCCGGTCCGGCAGCGTTGCGGGGAGGGGGGCCAGCATTGTAATAGTAGTAGTAGTGATTACCCCCCCCTCCTTGAGGAGGAAAAGCACCAAGGGCGGGACCCCACCCGCCTGGAGGGCCTCCTCTGGGTGGCTCACCTGGGGGTCCACGCCTGGGGGGTCCGTTATCCCAGGGGGGTTCGTTCCTGCCGGGGGGAGGCCCGGGTCTCCACACAGGGGGTGGCGGAGGTGGTGGCCCTGGGGGTCGTCCTTGAGGTTCGGCTGGGGGTGGCGGAGGCGGTCGGGGAGGGTTCGGTGGTGTCAGGTCGGGCAGAGAGGGGTCGGGTGCTGGGTCGGGTGCCGGGTTGCGCGGGGGACGTTCAACCCGGGAGGGTCGTGCTTGCATCGGGGGTCGCGGGGGGTTTTGTAGGTCGAAGTAGGATGGCGGATTGCGGCGGAAGTTGCGTTCCGGAGGGGCCGGGGCTGACGCTGGGGGCGGTACTGGGACGGGCATGGGCGCGGGCACGGGACATGGTTCATTGTTGCCACGCGTGAACTCGTCAATGTAGCACAGCGTGTCGTCCGTGCTAGGGGTGTCCGTGTGGGGTCTGCCGGGGTTCGCCGGGGCTGGGGGTCGGGCGTTGTCTGTTCACAGGAGGGGTTCCAGGAGTCTTTAAGGCTGTCCCCAGGTCTCGAAGGTACTAGGAATGGAGTTAGCCCTGCGGCGAGTTGACAAGCCTACCGTGCGGGCAGCGGGTTGATCCAGGTCTCGAAGGTACTAGGAATGGAGTTAGCCCTGCGGCGAGTTGACAAGCCTACCGTGCGGGCAGCGGGTTGATCGAAGAGGCCTCCAGTTGGGTTGAGGGACCGCAATATGGCTGAGGCGTTTTGTCGCTCTTCCCGTTGTCGTTGTTCTGGAGAGGGGTCCGCGGGGGCTGTTGGGGCTGCCGGGGCCGGCTCTGGGGGTTCCCGTCGAACGTGAATCGAGCGACCTGGGTCCGCGGGGTCGTCGAGGGGTCGAGGGGAGAGGAACGCGTGGACTTCGTCGAGCAGCTGCTGCAATTCTTTTCGGAGGATTGTATTGCGCCTATACTTTACCATAGTTTGCTCCGGGAGTTCTCCTCGCGTGAGGCGGTCCCCAAACTCGACCAAGCATTGAGCCTATTCCTCCAGAGTGCCTTCGAAGTCGTCGTGCCCGAATTCCGTGAGCAGCGCCCTTGTCCGTTGAGCAAAGTCCTCCGGCATAATCCTGAGTGAGCGGAGTACTTCGTCCCATTGCTGTTCATATTCCTCAAGGTGTTGTTGTCCCATTGGCGAGGGAGGGGTTCGAGCAGGTGGAGCGGCGGCCGGGTAGTGACGAGGGGGGTAGTCGAGGTAGGGGGGTCCTCGGGGTTCTCGGGGCTGGGAAACGGGGCGCTGGTAGCCGTAGTAGGGGGTGGATGCAAAGGAGCCCTCGCTGGGGGGGATCAGGCAAGGTCCACTGGGTACTGGTGGGGTCTCTGGCAGGCCCCCAGGGATGCTCCGGTACGAGGGGACCTCCACGGGTCGTGCCATGGCTAAGTTGGGCGGAGGGGCCCAGCTGGCTGAGGGCCCCAGATCATAGAGGGATGGGTTGGGGGCCCAGTGACGGTGGAGGTACGGAGGTTCATATGGGAGGAGTGGGTAGACGGGGCGGGGGGTCTGTGCAGAGTAATGCTCAGGTACCGGGCGGCCGTAGGGGTCGGTCTGGTAGCCCGTGGGGTAGTAAGTGTGAGTATACGTAGCCATCAAGAATGGTGTAAGGAGGGAGTCTTGATATTGGTCTGGTAGCCCGTGGGGTAGTAAGTGTGAGTATACGTAGCCATCAAGAATGGTGTAAGGAGGGAGTCTTGATATTATGTCAGGTTCCGCTGAGTCAGGGGCTCTCCGGGAAAGCAATCGCCCTTACAATGCGGACTTGACCCACGGATACTCGGGTGTCTGGAACTCCGGGGCTAGGACTCCCGGGAAAGCAATCGCCCTTACAATGCGGACTTGACCCACGGATACTCGGGTGTCTGGAACTCCGGGGCTAGGACTCCGGGATTCAAGATGTGGACAGGGAAATCCCGGGAGAGGGAACTTAGTCTGGGGGTTTTGGGTGGATGGGTAACTGGGGAGTTTGGGTGGGGGTCGAGTCGTGAACCGGGGGGTTCTAAGACGAGACCAAGTTAGTAAGTTAAAGTCGCGAAGTGCGTACCAGTCTTAGAGCACGCGATTATCCAAGTGTGCCAGTCAAGCGTGCCAGTCAATGCGTACCAGTCAAATAGAGGGTACCAGTCTTAGAGCACGCGATTATCCAAGTGTGCCAGTCAAGCGTGCCAGTCAATGCGTACCAGTCAAATAGAGGGCACGCAACAATCCAAGTAAAGCAAGTAACAGTGTATGTAATATCAAGACTACCGAATACAACAGGGAGCTACACTATAAGTACTACGGGACCGGGTCTCAGGATTCCAGGGTGTCTGGGATGGGTTCCGGGGGTTATTGAGTAGTAGGCAGGGACTGTGTACCGGGATCGCGTGTGTGGGGCGCATGATCAATTGACGCGGGGGGAGTCGTGATGCGTGATGCGTGATGGCCGGGAATGAGTCGCGTGATCTGATCGTTGATCAGGGCTGGTGGCGGCTGATGGCGGGGCGTGTCCTGTGGGGTCGGAGGGAGGGTCCCGGATGGTGTTCCGGGGGTGTCCCGGGGTGGGCCCGGTGATGGCGGGGCGTGTCCTGTGGGGTCGGAGGGAGGGTCCCGGATGGTGTTCCGGGGGTGTCCCGGGGTGGGCCCGGAGGGGAGGGGTCGTGACAGGAAGAGATGGGCAGATGAGATCTCATCAAGCAGGGGTAGAGTACACAACGGAGGGAGAATTTGGTACCAGGGTGCCAAGAATGATAATGATGAGTATGATGAATATGATGAAGACATGCTGTGTCCAATTTCTGACTTTTCTGATCTGCTGCCTCACTCAGATGTGGACCAAAAATTCTCTTATGCCATGCAAGACATTGATTGAATCTCAGACCTGCTCAGAATCCTCTGGAAAAGAGTGAAGGATGTGCCATTCAGTAAATCAGTGCCTTACATTGGATTCATCTGGGACATTAAAGCCTGAAAGATCTATATCCCCTGGGAAAAAAGAGACAAATACAGACAAGCTATTGCTGATTGGGAGAAATCCCAGACACATACCCTTGAAGAAGCTCAAAAACTGTATGAGACAAATACAGACAAGCTATTGCTGATTGGGAGAAATCCCAGACACATACCCTTGAAGAAGCTCAAAAACTGTATAGAAAGCTCCTTCATGCATGCTGTGTCATACCTGAAGGAAGAGCTTACCTCACCAGTCTGGAAGCCTTCTTGGATTTGTTCAGTAATCGTCCGTTCATGCCACATATCCCACCAAAACATATCGCCGGAGATTTGCTCTAATAGAAGTGATTACTATTTGAAGCAGTGGAGAAAAGAATATCAGAACCACAACTCTACCTTGACATGCAAGCCTTCTCAGATGCCAGCTTATCCATGGGCATTGGAATCACAATTGGTAACCAATGGCATGCATGGAAGCTGGTCAAAGGATGGAAAAGCAAGGGCCAAGACATTGGGTGGGCAGAGGCAGTTGGTTTTTTCTTCATGGTATCCTCCCTTATCTGCAGAGGAGATGTGGGGAGATGCTTCAAGGTCTACTGCAACAACCGCAGAGTTGTGGAGGGGTGGTGGGTTGGACGGAGCCACAACATAGCAATCAATGAAGTTTTCAAGCATGTGCACACTATCTGTAGACAAAATGGAATCAGCGTATGCACCCAGTATGTTCAGAGCAATCATAACCTGGCAGATGCACCATCAAGGGAAATATACTATGAATGGAGCCAACTCCTTCCAGCAGTCCAAATTCCCAATGCAATCACAAACTTTGTAGTTGACATTGAAGGTGAGCCCACCTTTGGAACAAAAGTTGAGCACCGATGCACAGACTCTAAAAAAAACAGTGGATCAGCACAACTATCAAAATGTGGCACATGCAAAGAAATCTCAGAGCAGCAAATTGACGAGTGGATCTCATATGCACAGCACTGGACAGACATGTGAGTGTTTCAATGCCAATTGCTGCAGAAAGTCATGTGAGCCACTGTCAATCGAAACCTTATGCCTCAAGATTAGAGCCCAAACAGTCTGCCTTAAGGCCACACATCATGGCAAAAGAGAGGTTGAGGCTCTGGACAGTGCCCAATGGATCTTGCATTAGCTCCAGACTGGAGG
Source organism: Macrolepiota albuminosa (assembly GCA_027475525.1). Classification (NCBI taxonomy): domain Eukaryota; kingdom Fungi; phylum Basidiomycota; class Agaricomycetes; order Agaricales; family Agaricaceae; genus Macrolepiota; species Macrolepiota albuminosa. The sequence goes on along the minus strand of JAMWFC010000084.1, from coordinate 228,374 downwards.
TGGAACCCAGAATCTCTGAAGATGATGAGAAAAGAGTTTTCGAAGTCATGAACGAGGCCTGGGCCCTATTGACTAAAGAGACATATGGAACAGGTTTGCTGTTATTCCATGTGTTCTGTGATTATTGTGGCATACTGGAACAAGTGAGAGCACCTGTCACAGCAGAGGTGCTAGAGGCGTTTGTGGCAGCCCTGGCAGGGGCATACTCAAAATCTGCCATTGAAAATTTTTTAGCCAGAGTAAAAGCATGGCACTTGCTGCATGCCATGGCCTGGAACATAGATGAGTCCTGAATGAGAGCATTGATCAAAGCTGCAGAGAGACTTACGCCTAAAACCTCGAAAGAAAGAAAAGAAGTCCATGCATGCCAGCCTTTCTCAAGGCAATGCATAGGCAGCTGGGCATGAGTGATACTGAACCAAACCCACTCAACATAGTGGTATTTGCATGTGCCACTACATGTTTCTACAGTGCCACCCGACTAGGGGAATTCACAATACAAACCTTAACCTCTTTCAACCCCTCCATGCACGTAAAACCAAGCAATGTACACAAATCAACTGACAAAACAGGCCTTGAAACAATGGCCATCCACCTGCCCAGGACAAAGACAGCAGTCCATGGAGAGACCATGTCATAGGCAGCACAGAGCAGAGTCTCGGACCCTAGAAACGCTCTCAAAACTCACCTGAGAGTGAACTCACCGCTGTCTGGCAGCCCTCTATTTGCGTATTGCAATAAAAAAGGAAAATACACAGCGTTAACCAAGAAAAAGTTTTTGGAAGTACTCACCAGGCTGCAAAAGCCACAAACCTAGAACCGTTGCAGGGTCACAGCATCAGAATCGGTGCAACCCTAGAGTACCTCATGAGGGGGGTACCTTTTGAGGCTATGAAAGCCATCAGGCGTTGGTCCAGCGATGTGTTCTATGGGTATTTGTCAAAGCACGAGCAAATACTAGCTCCATATTTGCAAGCTGTACCCACGCTGCACGAATCATTCTTAAAATTGACGCTGGCTTTCAGGAAATAGTAAGCCCAGGTGAGCACACGTCTTTATACCAGTTTCAGGGAGCCCCTCCTAGTCAGAGGGGGTATCGTGTTGCTCCCAGCCAAAGCGATGCAGTGGAGACTCCCTGGTGCACTTCATCACGGCAATGTGTCGCTTGCTCCTAACAATCGTGGGGAATCGCGGCTAATCTCGGTTCTGTTCTTTCTTTCGCAGAACCTCGCGGCAGGTCAGAGCTCACCATTTCAAGTCGGCGTCCTCACCCACCACTTTGTAGCAAATATTGTAAAACTTATTTGTATATAAAGCAAAGCCAGTACAAATACATTCTATATCTTGTCCACCAGGCGACGAAGTCAAAGAGAAATAGCTTTAGCAAATTTGCTGAGAATTAGGCTTGCAAAATAGGGCCTGAGAGGTGCTGGAGCAAATTTCCTGGGCAAATTAGAACTCAGACCTATTTCCCGCCACACTACTCACAGATGGCCAATTGTATACTATTTCTTTAACCCTTGATCTTTTCAATAGGCTAGAACTTCAGAATTCGATTTTGACAGACCTACGGGACAAGGCTCACTGCAATGGAGACTCGACCCGAAGAGTGGAGACTCGGAAATCGATACCATGGTTCTGAGGCTTACTTACAAGAGCAGCAAGTCCAGCCAGGAACACCGGCACGGTTTTATCCACAAAGCGAAAGACACACCGCTGAAGCCTCCAGGAGGACCCCAGCGGCCGTTTCTGGCCAATACAGCCGATCTCCTTCGCCTGAACAGAACATCCTCAGTGATTCTGGTCCCCGAAACGTAGCAGATGAACTTCAAAGTTCGTCTGAATTGCTGTCTAACTCTGACGAAGAGCTGGAAATTCTAAACCTTGATATCCTGGATTATCCGCCTCCCCTTACTCATATCGCATATGACCCTCTTTTAAGGCCCATGAGCGCCGATACGTCGTCCGTAACAAATGATGTCCCGCGCAACGGAGATTTCACCCTCCCGGGCCACAGCATCGCGCATATTCCTCCGCGTTTGCATCGAGTACGTCGTCCCGCTGCGCCCGTCCCATCTGCAGTACGATTAGGACCTCAGACTCAGAGTACTGCTGAGGATCAAACCGACAGTGACGATGTCGAGGTGTCTCGCGAACTACGGCAGATGCAGATCGAGAGACTGCTGGCCACTGACAGGGCATTTGACTCGGGATCTCCGCTTCCAGAGCCACTGGCCTTGTCCGACTCTCAGATTGACTCTCGGCGCCAGCCTCAGCAAGCCAGGCCGCAACATACAGCTAGTCGGAACGATAGTAACAGACACCTGCCGCCTGTTCCACACCAACAAAGTTTGCCTGCTGATTCGCAGGCCCGAGAATCTCAGAATCGTTACCACAGAGGAACGAGGGTGCATGAGGACCGGCCTGTAGTTCAGCGAACCCCGCAACAATCCGAACCGCCTCGACAAGAGACAATTGTAGTTCAGGTTCCTGAAGAAATTTTCAATCCTGTCATGGAGTTCATTGGAGTAAGTTTGATTATTAAGTTTCTGTACAGAATCTGCGTTCAGTTATTGCTCTCTATTTGAAACAGGAACACCATCTCAGACAACAGGCAATCCTAGAACAGTATCGCGAGGTAGCACGGTACTTGAGAGATTTGAATCAGTGGATGGAGCGTGAATATCAAGGTCGGAGAGATGACTTCAGGAGGTTGGACATGCGATTTTCAAGATTGCAAGACGATGTACGACGTATGGGAATATAGCCAATGAAGATCTATTCTGTGGACTGAATATGCAGGTACGTCATGAAACAAATTTCGAAATGCAAATCTTTTATATGAATTTATTGTACAATTATAATGATGCTACTGTCCAGTTTAAACAAAGAATCTATAATGTCTACTTCACTATTATTTTCAAAGAACGGGAGAGAGACAGGTTTGTCGATGTCTTTTTAAAGAGTCATACCGGCTAAGGAACCTCCCGCAACATGTGCATTGATGCGAAGGTTTTCCGTGACTCTGTATATGTCTCTTGAGGTCCGACTTCCGCCCCAATATTGGCTCGTAACATAAGGGACATACTAAATCGTACTCCTCAATACGTTGAATGTGGCTTTCAATGATTTCCGGAGACACCTTCGTTTTTTGTCCTCCAAGGTTGCGGCGTTTTGACGTATGCTCGGAGGTCTGTTGCGTCAAATTCTCCGCTCTGCGCTTCGTACCTCGAGGAATATCTACCTGGCCTTGTGCAGGTATGATACGCGATGGCATGAAGTCGGCGTCCTTCCCACGGCTGAGAGATGGTTGACGCTGAACAGTCTCTGGAGCGCGACGGAGAGAATTGCGCCGCGCCACACTGTTTTCTGCGGAGCGCTTCGATTTTCCTTTACGCCGTGCTAGGAAGGAAATAGGAATGTGTTCATCGTCAGAGCAGTCATCAGTAGTAGAACAATCCGACAAAGCAGTCATTCGGTTCATATGTGGCACGGAAAATGTTGAGGTGGGAGGATACGATTTATATGAACACACCGCTTCTCCGCCATGATTGTGCGCTGGCAGTAAGTGAATGAGGTGAGGGGAGATGTATTTAATTCTATCCTCAACCTCAGGAAGACTGTTTTTCAGAATAAGAAGGGTTACAAACTACAAAAGACAAGGCACGTACACTGTGGCGCTCGATGTTCCCACTGCCAGCCCATTAATAGATCTATCACAGCTTGAGATAAGGTCTTCAGTCGAAGATGAGTTTCCTGAAAATTTGGAGGGCAGATGGTGCGTGTACAGAAAGGGAGCTCCGGAATACCACGAAGGGGGAAAAAGAGTTTCAGAGTGCGAATCCCAAGAATCCTGAGGTTGTAGGCCGTCCAAGTTCTCATCGTAGGGCCGCGGAAGACTTGTAAATATCTTTAACAACTCGTCGGCCAAGTCGATGAGATTGGACGTAGATGTAGTAGCATAACTTTTGGTGTGCATGTTTCACGACGGTCCAAGGCTGGAGGACAGATGGAGATTCTGAGGGGTTCTTTATAGGTGCTTAGCAGTTCATAAAACATCGTGTTTTTGTCGTGTTCTCCAGGGTAGAATAAAAGAGTCAGGGTAACAACGAGATACAAAGCAATAGAGACGCGTTGACAGATCCTGTCGATGCAGGTACAATGGTCAAATAAAGGATACACAATTATATGATGGCTGCATAAACACGAGGCGCCCACGGTGGATATACGACGAGCACCATTCCGAAAAAGATGGGAAACGAGATTGAATATGACCAGACGTTCAAGTCGTGGTAACTTGAGGTACACATCCAAGTTTTCACATTCCACAGACCACTTCCACTCTTGACCGCGTCCGAGTCCGACGCTCATCGATGCATCCTCACCCATCCTTTCAAGATCTCTGATCGCAGCTCATCCCTTTTACGATCAGGTTTAGAGTTCTTGATCCCGCAGTTGCGAAATAGTACAGAACAAGCGGTATTGCAGCAGGTGTCCCTGCGGGGTGCGGAATGGCTGAACAAGACGAGGTATGCTTTGTCTAAAGCGGTGCAGTTGGCATGGCATTTCAGGAACTTCAACACCCACCAATCACCGCTTAAACAAACGTTCTGTGAGACTCGACCACGTTACTACGAACTCGCCCTTGGCGTTCTTCCAGTGAGAGAGGATACTGGAATCTCAGGTACGTTTAAGGTACGTTGAGGCTTCACTTGAGATGACCGGATGAGTACTATGCACGGAATTTGCTTTCGCGACAGAATTTTCCCGTCGCAATATTAACGACTGCGAACATGCAATTAAATTGGAGACTTCGAAGTGATACAAGTGTGTTAAGAGAATGTAAAGTCCACCATTGTTCTCTGAAAGTACCAGAAAAGTCGCTACCTGATTGAGAGTCGAGTACGATGCACGAGCATCGTTCAACTTCTCATTCGGCTCTGCTTCGCATTTTCCCTCATTCTCTAAGCTCGTTGATCTTCGCCCCTCCAGTACCGTTCTCGCGCGAAATAGAGTCGTCAACAATGATAATTTGCTTGACGTGCACTGCCACACTAGTTCTCCGAGGTTCTTGTATTTTCTCCAGACTTCTGCGGGGCTCGACATCTAGCGCTCAACTTGCTTATTCATAAGGTTATGAATCTTCTGGAGCGAACTAGCAATATAATGCATGACATCATTCCCCCAGGCTAGGCATATTTAAGGCTGCTCAAGCTGCTCCTCATCTACAAACTCACTCAGTCTTTGTACCAACAACACAATGTCGTCCTTCTTCTACTACGAGCCTTTCTACCATTTCGAAAGACTCCTTGACGATGCTTTCAGCACTGGACTGGCTGACAAAAACAAACAAGTCCAGCGTCGTGGTGGAGGCCAGGATGTAGGCATAGCTGCTACTCTCAGGCCAACGTGAGTTTACAAAACATCATGTCTGGTTTCTTGTTGCTGACTAGATGATTTGATTTCTTTTCAGGATGGACTTGCACGAAAACACCGATAACACTGTCACGGCGACGTTCGAGTTGCCTGGCTTGAAGAAAGAGGATGTGTCGATTGATGTTCACAATGGTCGCTTAACCGTTAGTGGCGAGAGCAAGAGGTCCACAGAGCATGATGAAAATGGTTATGCTATTCGTGAGCGGAGATTTGGCAAGTTTACGCGCACACTTCGACTTCCTCAGGGTATAAAGGTATGTGTACTTTCTTGGGCACCTCGACGCAGTCATTCATAGAGTTTTCCTAGGAGGATGATATCAAGGCTAAACTTGATGATGGCGTGCTTTCTGTCGTCTTTCCAAAGTCCAGCCCTGAAGTAGCTCCCAAGAAGATTACAATATTCTAAATCTAAATGGACTTTTTACCGTTGACGTTGTACTTTCATATATCAGTTGTAGTTACCACTTGCTTTGATAAGAGATATGTATTAGTGTTTTCTACTTATGCAATTGTCTCGGAATCTTGACGATGCAATAGTAATTGTGTATGTATGAAGATGATTATGGTTTGTGCCACTTAACTTTTCAATCGGTTAATTAATGTCTCTTGAGTTCCAAGAAAGAAAATCCTCATTTGCTACATATATGTACAGTAACATACAAATGATCGTGGTCTGTCAGTATAGTCGTGTGTGCTACTGTTAAATGGTATCGTTCCTAATCCATCCGCGGTTATGACATGATGAAATTACAAATAAAACATGGTGTCCTTCAAAGTGGGCCCAGAAACGCCGCCATGCCACATTTGGGTGGCTTCACGAAATACCTGCTCTTCCGCATCTGGCCCACTCCTAGTCGATCCACTAGAACCTATGCCTTGGAGGAGCCGATGCAAATAGCAACGTCCACGCTCGCAGGCGAGATCTGCATAGTACGCAGGAGAAACTAGACTCACGGCCTTCGTAGCTCGTGCAAACATGTAAGAAACAGCGTTCGTCAGGCCTTGTAGTTCGTCAGCCTTGAAACCAATGTCGTCGTGAACGACATAATAGTGAGTCGGACGTGTAGTGCCTTGAAGCCCCCCGTGAGCTGGAAGAATTTGATTACCCTTGCCAGTGTAACGGCGATATGAAAAGTAAAAGTACCTTGCAGGAAGAAATCGAAATGATAAACTGACGTCACACCGCGATCGACAACTGTGCCTGGTTTAGGGTTTCCATCCTTGTCCGCATTCTCCTGTTCTGTTGGGAAGAAGCGTGTGTGATGGCGTTTGCCCTGTTGAGTCATAATCAGCCGGCCTGTAATGGATATTTGGTTAGAGGTTTACACAGATGACAATGGTGATCTTAGGTCGAAATTGTGCCTTGGGCGTATCAAACTTGGCACAAGCCTGTCGTATAGCAGGCAACTCCTCTGCAACGACAATTTGGAATTGACCCTGTAGCCGAAGTCAGTTATACGAACACATGTATGGCGATACACACACCTCAGATACACCGTCGCGGTACACCAATATTCTCTGGGGAAGCGTCTTGCTCCTCTTCTGGAAGAGCGTGAGACGCTCCCACACTAATTTTGCCAGATTGGTAACCATCTGATAATAACATGTCAGTGTACGAATTTGAAATCTGACCCAGAACTGCACCTCTTTCTTCGTTTCTTGAATCTCCATGCTCGCAGGATATTGTGCATAGGATGTATCGCAACTGGCAACGACAGCAGCAATTGAAGGGGTACCCTTCACACTGCCAGGACCGGGATGCGTGACATCTATTCCAATGAGCATGGTGGGCATCTGCGCCAGCCAGCTCATGCTAACCTGATCGAGTGCGTGACTAGTGTTTTGTTTGAAAGATACTGCAGAATTCAAGCTAAACAAGTACGCACTTTACACCACCCAATTTCATATTGACTTTGAGGGCTACGTTTGCAAAATATTGCAGCTGCCCTAGAGACAGGTCGACGTTGTATCAAATACTTTTGTCAAGTACAAACATTGAACTGACCCTTTTCCTTTCGAATCTTTGCCGAGTGCACGCAGACAGTGGCTGACATGTGATGCATCATGCTCTGAACAATGGAAGCGACGATGACGACTTGCCCAAATCCAGGTGTGAGTCACAGAGATGCTTTAGTCCAGAATATACATGCTTATCACCGTTCGACAGTAGGACTAGAACAAGATTAGGTTTGGACTTCAATGACCTGAGACTGGCACGAATCGCAGAAATTGCCTGAGCGCGCGAAGGATCTGCTCTGTCTTTCCTTGGCAGCTGGCACTGGACAACAATTGGGAGAGCATTGTTCACATTCATGCCACTATTCTTACACATATCAGCAAATCCTTTCATGGTCGTTATCAACTCAGGATCTGAGGGACTCGCAAACTCGTCGCGATTATTACCATCCTTAATCAATAAGACAGCCCAGTTGCTCAGAGTGGCGCCTTTTGCAAAGCGAACGTTTCGCAGATTCCAGCTGGCACGGTCATCAACTTGAGGTGTCCCAGCTCCGTACTTAATTCCTGGTGGTGGGAGTATCCGTCCAGGAACAACAGCCATCTCGGGACCGACGGAGATATCAAAGGCCTTGAGCGGGCTGGCGCCTTGACGAAAACCCAGTTCATTCAGCCCTCGGTTTACTATAGCATTGGCATTGACGTTCGGTCGTTGAGCTGCAATGGTGATCATGCTGGCAGTTTGTTCGTCCGTCAGCTTTCCTCGGAATGGCTGGTTCGGTAAGATCTCGCAGAGTTCGGCAGGCAGATAGTTAGCCTTATTACCCCCGACATCGACGAGAGGAAGGTCTGGCTCTTTCAACGTGATTTTATACTCTAGAAGCAGGTATGTCAAGGGCTGTTTGCTGCTCAAGCAGGAATTAGTCGGACTTCTCTTAAAGTAGGTCTCCACGGTGACTGTCCCAAATTCATCTGTTTGGAATGAATGTTGCCGGGAATTGAATGACGCTAGAGACTTGACCGTCTTCCTATAACCGAGATGTGTCGTCTTGATTCGCACACCTTTAACGAAGACGCTCGCGCGAGCGCCGAAGCTTGATTCCTGGAATGCAACCATGGCGCGCGCCAGATTTCCTGGAGTATAAAATGCAGTTGTGCAAACTGAAAGAGGTGAGACTTTTTTTATACAACAAACAGTAGTCATTTACCATTGACATTCACCAGTAGCTGGTTATGAGAAGGTCGTACAGAGGAGTAGAAACCTTTCCATGCCTCGAGGCTGCCACCAAGGCTTGCCGGAAAGGCTTCTGATGGGAAAAAGAATCGATTTCTTCCCACCATAACGCCACTCCCGCCTGACCGATTTGGGTGAGATGAAAGGACGACATTCAGAGCCGAAATCACAGGCAGAATATCATATCCTCTGTACTGAGGCTGTCCTTCAAGGTAACTATGGACTCGAATAAGGGGGGAAAGACATGTTGTAAGTGCTTTATTACATACTTGAGAAGGCCTTGAGTGTCAATGTCACGGCTATATTGAATTTCAAGGGTATATTCCGGACCATTTGGTTTGGGGCCGTCTTCATCCTCATCGTAAAAAGGGACTTTAATTGTTAAAGGCTGATTTAACTTCTTAGCCGAGATGAGCTTGCTCGAATGGTCATGAGCGACATTGCCTTGCAGGCCTTTACGTGCCCAGTCGCGAGATTCTTCTGCGAGTTGAAAAATGCGCCTCCTCACTCGGCGCATCGCCGTCTTGTTGGTGGGTGATATTGTAACTTCGTACTCATAAAGAGGATGTTTAGGTATCTTCACAGGGAAAAAGTTGGCTCGAAGCTTCACTTGTTTCCCTTTAGTCCCAAAGTCTGGCCGTAAAGGAATTTCATCTCTGTCTAGCTTGATGCCCTTAAATGAAGCTACCAGAGCTAGTTCGGACTTGTCTGATAATCGTGCATCAATCGTTGCAGGACCGGGCGCAAAAACGCTATGACGTCGTCACAATTAATATGTATTCGATGGGATAGAAGTTCAGATATCTTCACCCTCCCGCTTCTCTCGGTCCGCCTCCTCGACCGCGACCGCCGAAACCACCTCGGTCTCCACCTCCTCGATATCCGCCTCTAACGTCTGGGCTACCTCGCCCAGGGGTGCTGGAACCTCCAGTTTGAAACCCACGACCACGCCCTCGGTTGCCGCGATAAGCCATTACAGTAGGTCAAACTGTCAGGGAGGAAGATTTGTTGCTGTGTAAGGAGGAAATGAGAGAGCGCTACTTTCAGGTGACCAGTCTACTTATACTGAAGCGATGAATAAATTGCCCTTATTGTTTTCGGGACCTTTACGTTAAGCGCTAACGAACTGCGACACGTGGTCCTCGGCAGTGTCATTCATTTTACATTGAGAATGGGACTACACATCCGTTGAAAAATGTATGGGATGGGCCCACCAAGTACGACGGGAGGGACGATGTCTAGAAACGAAGGTCTAGCTGTGAGCGTGCGGTTAGCACGTTTGTTAGCGTTAGCGTTAGGCGGTTAGGCTGTTAGCTTAGATTAGGTTAGAGGTAGTTCTGTTAAGGTTGGGTTAACAGCTTAGGGTTCCAGGAATAGTATAAGTGCCTTCATTTGATGGTATCGAGTTAGACAAATCCTCTCCCAAGGTGCCCGCAAGCGGCGTTTGTTCTTGTATTTCGCTTACACGCTGTTTACCTTGTGCCGAAACAATCACACATTGTGCTAAATTTAACAAGTATATCCGATTATGAATCCAGCTTTCCTAAGATCTGGTTCTGGATCACCAATAGCAGAGCGTAAAGCATCTCTACACGCTAAAACAAAGAAGTCAGTATGACCCATATATCACATGTGTTGAATGGAAGCTTGATAGTACTGACAGGAAGGGAGACCCCTCTTTCTTGGGCTAATCGTACGATGGCGCCAAAGATAACCTCAACCTCGAGGGGCTGATTTCTCTCAGCATCGATCATCATACTTGGCTTGTGGAAGCTGTCAGGACCCACATGCAGCTTCCTTGTATTCTCAATCACGTCGTCAGGTAGCATGGAAGGAATGCCGTCGATTGAGTCTGGATATCCAAGAGCTCGTGCTGTCCACGCTTAGGTTTCAGTGTCAACGTGGAGATGATTCTTTCCATACCAAGAACGACAAGTTCTTCTAAAGTTGCTCTAATCGTAGGGATAGTGTATTCTTTGATCAGATGTGCCGTTGTAGGTGATACATATGGCGTATAAGGTTTGGCAGGATCGGAGGGGGGCTCCCGAAACAGAGCTGGGAGGCGATAGCTGCATATCATCACCCTAATCAGCAACATGAGGCAGGCTAGCGTAATTCCCTAACTCACCGCGTGAGCGTAGAATACGAAGAGAAAGCGACATTCCAAAAGTTCTTCGAGAACTTTTGTCGTTGCACCTCAGGGGTAATCGTCACATTGGTACCACCAGCTGTGAGTATGGCACTAAGGTCCTCCAGTAAGGCTGCTTCTGCAGGTGTATTCGTCACAGTCGTATAGTCATTGTGGCGGTATACGCCAATAATGAGTCGGTCCTATTAATCCAAAGTAAAGTCCTAATCAGCTATGTGGAATTTCGTTGTGGAACTCCTAGTAACTCACCACTGTACCGTGCTCAACAACATTAGGCTGCAGCAGATTGGTATTAATCCACAGTGCCGTACTAATGATCCTTGGCTCTTTTCCAATATTCTTGATAGCGTGATAAAGGTCGCTTTCTACACCTATGCCGTTCTGCAGGAGTATGTAGGTAGGCTGAGAGTACTCATCTGCATAAGGAGCAGAGAGAAGAGGTTTCAGGACGCTGGGAGTAGTTGCGCGCTCTGGGATAGCTTTGGAAGCCACGAATACATATGTATAGGGTCTATCTGCAGCTTCACTGACAGACCTGAACACTGAAGCTTGGTCAGACTTATCAGAGATATATCATATCTTCATCCTTACTCCGATCTGGCCTCCACTCATTAATGACTCCATACTTCCCACTCTCAATCCGGACGCCATGTTCTATGTAGAAAGGAACACTCGTTATTAGCCGATAAATCTTTGTTGAAAATTTACGAGCTGACCTTGTATGGCATCAAAATTGCTTCTCGCGACAGCTGTTACGCGAACATGGCCGCTCCGTTGCAGAATCAACGCATCTACATAGATCAAAAATGATTTTTCTGGAGAGACCCGATAACGAGTACCTCGATTACGTACATATTGTACCCACTGCGCCGAACCCAACCAGGAGAACATCCTGAACCTCCGTAGCTGTCATGGAGAAAATAGAAAGAACAAAAAGATCAATGAAATTGAAACGAGATAAAACCACAACCGGCTAACGGGCCGTGTAGACACGTCCCCATGCATATGCTAGCAAACCAAGAGATCAAAACCTAACCTTCAACACAAACAAAATCACAGCAGCTCAGCGCTTAACGTCGACAGTGACTCGGCGACTAAGACGAGGATATAAACTCAGATCAAGCCATTCGTTGGTCAAAAGCATTGATTTAATTCAACGAGATAATGTTTTTTTTACCCAATACAACTCTAACCAAATTTTGGGACGCCAGAGTTGAAACACTTCGTCAAGGAAACGAGATGTTGAGCGATGGCGATACGACAAGTCACGGAATGACGTCGAAAGAAATGTTACACCGACGTAGAACATAAGCCGTGGAAGGATCGCACGTCTTTGTCGTGAGGCATTACCGAGGTTTGCCCAAGCCAACACACAATGGGGCGATTACTCTGCAAGACACATTAAGTATGTTATCCATGTGAGACACAAAAAAAGACATACTGGAACGGGCTCTCATCTTTCTGCGTTTGCGCCTAAGCCTGCGAGACCTCTTTTTCTTCCACTTTTCTCTCATCTGGCGACAGGAAAAGTTAGATGGACAACAAGGAGCAAGAAAATACGAGGCATACTTGTCAGATAAATGAGCGAACTAGAGAGTGCGTGGTGGGAAGGATTGCTTGGTATCCGAGGTACTATACAGTTCTTAGTCATACTTTCCCATCTGCCTGGATTTGCCCACCCCTCAGTGATTTCGTTTGAAATGAGTGATGCACAAGCGCCAGCGCGTCCCGGCCGCTTTGCACTCTGAGCTCACCGAGTATTCTTCGCTCATACGTGCTCTACGTGCAAGTGGTTCTCTTGATGTCACTACTCATTTAGCAAGAAGAGCTAGTTGCTCGAAACCCGATAGTCATGATTCTGATTCCAAAGAAATACAACATGAGACAAACGATGCTGAAGACGAATACGATACGGATACAATGACAAGTGTTTACCCTCCGACAAGCTCTGCTCTCCCCTCGCGTGACGTCTCTCCGTCTCGCCAGTCTCGGTCTAGCTCAATCGAGATTTCTCGAAATCGAAAACGCAAGAGGTTGTCGTCTACTACCCGGCGCCGTCGTGATGCATGGACACGCTGGCCTCTCCTAGTCGACGACATACATGTGCCTGAGTGGAACTTTGAAGATGAGATTGGATATCTTGCAGAACACGTTTTGAACCACCAGTCTCGAACTCTGCTCCCGTCGCACGAAGCGGAGAAAGATGACGGGAACCATGGCGACCTGGGTCCTGAGGACGTTGATGACGTTGATCCGTCGTGCCTTCCTCATTTAACAGAAGCAGCATCAAATTACCTCTCTACTATCTTGGCATTACTTGTGGCGCACACACCCAACCGACCAGATAGTCAACAGAATCGTGTTGAACCCATGGGTTGGCGCGCCGTTCTGGATGTGTTAAGTTCATCTGGTGACCCCAATGTAGCTGACCCAAAGTGTGTTTCACCATCTGTGTTGTGTACGATAATCTGTATAATGTCTGTATTGTAGGATGCTCAGCTCTGTTAAAATGCGCATGGAATCACTGTATACTCGTGAAACAAACGAAGAGCCTGAACCACACTCCCTAGGCAGGTCTCACTCAAGTGCGGTACCCTTACCCATACTGATAAAGAGATAGTAGCACATAGAATTCAACGTAGCCTCAGTGCGAAGCAGAAACTACGAGAAGAACTCTCGTCTTCGTTGGACAGTTTTCTCAAATTTCCAGAAACTCCAGAGGGTTGGACACCTCCACTTCCGAGTCGGATCGCTGTGAAAAAGGTCCGTAAAGCACGAGTCAAGACTCCTGCCTATGTAGAAGATGATCGTGAAGATCTCGAAAGTCCATCATAATTCCAATCTACCCATTGAATTGTGGGGGAACCATTTTCACTACTTTTAGGATCACGGCATGATAAAAGTCTGCAGGTTTTTTTGTTCAGCCGTTGGATGAAGCTACTCGCCCAGTTCATCAATAGTGACCGCTCAGTCTCACTCCCGTTCGTGCGCTTGGCATGAGTCACCAATCTTCGATAATCTAGGATATTTCCCCGTTTTGCAAACGTACTTCATCTCCACTCCATGCCGTTTGTGCTATTGGAAACAGCCGAAATACTAGTGGCTACTCGACGGTGCACTCAGTTCGGACATCTCCTGGCTTTGTGGTCATAGCCTATCATCGTAGATCGCCAAGTATTAGGCGACCCGGATTGTTACACTTGTCAACATACTGAGACGTTCACACTGATATTTTCTTCGCGGGAAGATTTACGTCAGGTCCATGTGATATGTATGTATCATATTCGAAGCATTTTGCATCTCTACAATGCCACATCTACCCTCTCACAACCTTCAAAACCTAAATGCAACACGAGATTTGAAAGCACTTTCGCCCGTCTGTGATGAACTTTTTGCTTAATTGGTCAGGGTTTCCGATGACCTCATGACTGACTCCATTATGTGTCGCGGGCAGTCTTCTTGGCACCCTCCCCCTAACTCTTCCTTGAGGTCAACTGCTTGCCTACCTATTGGAGTTGTCGTAACTAGCGACATCCTAATATTTAAATCTTTGATCTTCCAACAGAAGGATGACGTCTTGTTGGTGGCTGGTTTGAAAATTATTTGCGCAGCGTTTGCATGGCTATCAGTGGCGTTATATACATCAGTGCTGGTTCACTCGAGAGGTTCGTCTGTTCCCGTGGCAATTAACTGTGTCGTAAGAGTTATGGAGATTTTTGTAGAAAACCAGCAAGGGGTAGGGAGAAACTGAAAACAGTCGAGAAAGTTAAGGGGACCGAGTGGCGGCATTATGCAGCCGGAGAAATTACCTACACTCTCGGATTGTGCTGTATTATTGACTTATGGCAGCTAAGAAGCTCGGCTGAGTATATTACGGGCCGTAAGTAATACTGATTGAACTATCCAAGTCATAAATTGTTTCCAATAGCTCGCGTTCGAATTCCTCGCTTGGATCTAGCATGATCGGGTTGACGGTGGCCGTATCTTGTTGAGACTCATCCTCCCGCTTAGAAGAGCTCAGAATTTCCTCTCGTGACGGTATCGGAAGGCTGCAATCTTGAACGAGGAATAGTGTGGAAGAAGGCTAATACATACCTCTCTTGATGGCGTAGTTGACCGCATATCCTTGCTTGTGAGCGGACCTCGGCACGGAACAAGTTGACTTCCTCGACTATAAGCCCTTTTATACCTTCAATGCTATCTTCTACTTCAAATCCGAAGTCAAATTTCTTGCTGCAAAATCAGCCATGGACCCTGATTAATGCATCAAGGTGGACCGACATTTTGGCAGACAGGCTCGTTGGCGGGATCATGCCATAGATAGAAGTAAGGGTGATTCAGAGCATCTTCGCAGCTGATTCTCTCGGATGGGTCAAAGCACAACATTCGGGAAAGAAGATCAATAGCCAAGGGATTTGCGTCCGGGAAAATGGTCGAGAAGGAGATTTTAGGCTTGTAGGGAAGTGATTGAATATATTCTTGAGCCTGTTCACAATTTAAAGAGAGTTAATAAAGAGGACTTGTGAGGGACATGTTCCAGACGTACGCGCGAAGAACTCATACGTCGTAAGGTGTCTTCCGATGGTGTTCCAACGTAGTGAAGCACCTGATTGAGTTGATCGGAGTAACTGGAAACTGGAAAATTAGAGAAAAACTTCGGAGATGCTTTGACTGCGTACTTTTGACCTTTGAAGATCGGTGTCCTTCCAAGTAATTCAGCCAGAATGCAACCCAACGACCAGATGTCTATAGCCGTAGTCTTCAAGCCAGTAATCAGAGGTGAAAGGCTTAAGGATATGATATGCATTGCATCGTACATAGTTGCCAAAGCTCAGCATAATCTCAGGTGCCCTGTACCATCGCGTGGCAACGTACTCGCTCATAATCAAGGAACCCTGATGACCGGCACTGGGGTGGCCTCTGGCTAGTCCAAAATCACAAATTTTGAGTACGCAGTCGGCATTGACTAAGAGGTTGCCTGGCTTGATGTCACGGTGCAGAACATCAGCTGAATGGATGTATCTCAATCCACAAAGGGTTTGATAGATAAAGGATTGAAAGTGAGCATCAGTGAGAGGCTGGTGTGAACGAATCTATAAAAACGTGGACAAAAGAAGTTGGCAAGGACTATATTTGCTTACAATCGAGTGGAGATCTGTCTCCATGAGTTCTTGCTAGAGCAAAGTAGTCGTAAGGCGCTAATCTAAGGCATCAAATGTATGCTTACATAGAGGTAAACCTCATCGAAATCTCCGTTGGGTTGGAAGACAATATCCATATCATACAAACATGTAATCTAGGAGCGGTCAGAATTGCGGAGGATGATAGGAAGATACATACGTTCTTATGGCAGCGAAAGTGGTGTAAGAGCCTAATCACCTTATAAGCGTTTAACGGGAATTTTGACATAGCACTTGCCTGATCTCGCGTAAGCACCTCTTGGTGAGAATACGCTGAATCATGATAATGAGATGAAATTACTGTAACTGCTGTGAAAGATATACCTTGGTGTTTATGTGCGTGATCTTCTTTATAGCACACGTATGGCCTGTTTTGCGGTGGGAGGTGGCTACTACACATCCATAAGCGCCCTGGCCCAGCGCCTTGACAAACTCGTATTCGGAATCAATGACAAAGGTGGTGTTGAGTGCAGTAAAACTGTGCCTCTGCATTGTTGCGTTGGGGTGTACCGTGGAAGCAAGAGGTAAGGAGGTACCGTGACAAGAGTAAATATCGAGTTGAGGATCCAATCAATCATCTGAACAGAAGTGATATCAACACGGCGTTGTGTGGTAACATAGCGAATCATCCGCGAATGTCGTGGACTACACTTCATTGTCGGCTGGGAGAAGGATACGAACGTAGGCTTGAGAAAGCCTGGATTCTGTCATGGGCGGTTACTTGTCACAGAGAAAATTCAGCATTACTATCTCAGGGAACTTGAACCGAGCTCTCAGGGCAAGAAAGGCTTGACGTGTTGTGAAAGAATCACGTTAAGAAGCCAGCGATCCGAAAACCATATCTGTTCTTGGAAGTTCGCAGTTCAGTCTATTGACCGAGTCTGTTACAGGCTTTCATCATGTTGGGATCATCCTTGAGAGAGCATAGCATTTTGCGGATCGCCGTCTCCACAGGATCAATGAATGTGGCTACGAGGTTGAAGTGCAGCCTAAAAACGCAAGAAAAAGGGTCGGAATCTGAAACCAAATCAAAGTCCACTTTCGCGCTGGGAAAAATATACTGGAACATTTCCCTGGATGATAGGGAATCTTTCGTTTGCAATCAGCATAACAGTCTATAGATACGATAAGTGTAATAGTGGAATACCGACTCCACCCATATCAAGATGGTATCTGCTCTAAAGTTTAGATTGTTCATGTGTCACCCCTGGCAGGACGGTATGTGCTTCTTGATGGGACTTTAGGGGGATTATTTGTGCTGACGGGAAGTACCCTAAGTGTACCAACCGCACCTTCGGGAAGCCAAGATCTGAATCCGGAGATCCAAATATGGTCTGACCGACTGACTGACCAACCGTCCAACCGTCCAACCGTCCGACCATCCAACCGACCAACCGGACCAACCGACCGTTTTTTCAATCCAGCTTCGTCGTTGTGGTCAAAGAGTGATGAAGGCTGAGGGCTGAGTCAATGTGTGACTGGGACGTGTAGCAGATGGCCGCTGGGTGGGCGGGCACTCTGCGCACGCGTTTGCCTATCGCTCGTGACCACAATCAACAGGACTTAGCAATGCTCGTAAGCAGGTGGTGTGCAAAGAGAGAAATCAAATGTAATGATTGTCTACATAAAACAAGCGCGACTGGGGGCGATCGGGGTGGATGGTGGGCATATAATGTCAGAAAAATTCTGGGAACGTCCGATTTGACGTGATCAGATGCAATCATATCAGATGTGTCATCTATTGCAATTAATCTAATCAAGCCTGATTGATCAGCTCGATCAGCTTTAAAGAGGACTCTGATTTGATCATGCCATCAGGGAAATTTCCGCCAAACTGTATGACAAATAGATCAGACTGCCGGCCCGGTGGATACCCAAACATATAAATTCAATAAGATATTCTACAGTCCATAGAACACCCTAGAAATGAAGCATGAGCTATCTGTATTCTCCTTTAAGAGTTCTATGAAGTAATTTTGTTGAAATAAGTCATATTGAAAAGGTAAGACAAAAATACAAAATGTAAGACAGCTCGATTATAGTAGTATACACATGACCATCTCTAAGTTCACTCGGTTCCCACTACAGGTGCTACTTTCACTCCATCTCCAGCTTCCTCCACATCTACTCCCATCATGCTGTCTGTTCTTCCTGCTTCCCCAATGCCGCACTCAAGAACTCTGATAGGTCCCATGATTGGCAGGGTCATTGGTGGACTTGTAACTATGCTCTTTGCCTTTTTGTGGTGGTGTCAGCGTCATGCTTTACATGTAAAGTCTAACATCGGATTCCTTGATACTGGATATAGTCTATTGTATCTGCAAACAGGGCAAACCCAAATAACTTCACACATGCAATGCCTGCAAGCTGAGCCTTTCACATTATCTTATGCCTTTGCTGGTGGAGGTCAGTCCTCACCTAATGTACGCAGCCAGAACGACCTGTCATATGTACCAAGCTCCGCATTACCAGAAAGCAACAGGAACAACAGCTCCTCCGACGTCAACCAAAGCATCCACCATACCCATATGCATAACACCAGTGTTAACACTTTGGATGTAAACGGGTATGCAGCAGGAACCATTGATCAAATACATGCAGAATGCAAGAATAGACCAACTGAACCAATTATTGCTCTCCCATCGTACACCAGGTCAGTGGTATACGACTAAATCCGTCACAAAATCGTAATATAATAGTTGAAGATCTTCCTCCTATGTACACCACAACCTGAAAACATCGACTTATATCGTACTGATCTCACGATCCTCAACTTCACATTGTAGAATATGACACCAGACCAGGTATGCAGGAAGAAGTGAATAAACATGTATCGAAATAAGATATAATATATCAGATAAGCTTACCCTCTGGTTCAAACACAGTAAAGATAATCGGCTGGGAGGCGTTATCTGCAAGGATCTTGCAATGTACTTGGGATGCTGGAGAAAAATATCGTTTATTTCCGAGCTTGTATCAATCAAATGATGACGTAGTTGCTATCAGCACCGAAGGTCGATTTACCCGCTGTGGAAGTTGGAAGGTTTGGAAGTAAGATGGTGGAGGTCGAGGTTCGGTCAACCAGTGTGGAGGAATCTAATTAGTTCTATTTTAGGAAAGGAAGCAAGGACCTCTCAAGAGGTCAGTGTCTTAGGGTACTTACTGTCAACACAAATAATCCCCCTAAAGTCCCATCAAGAAGCATGAAGTGCCCTGCCTTAGGTGTCTCTCGGACGCGGACGGCCAGCGGTAGCTGGAAACGACTGATCCCATCAGGTAGAGTGATCTTTCCATCAAAATCAAAATCGTCTGTAAGAGGACCGGGAACGCCTGCATTAGGCAATAATACGATATCTTGGGGTGTCGGTGCAGCAGGAGCATCAGTAAAGGCTCCTTGAGAAGCCGTCTGAGAAGTGAAATTTGCTTCACCGCCCATAGGACGGACATGATGTTCCGATGAGACAGAAAGATCGGACGAAGCCATGAACAAGCTGAGAGAACGGCATCTAAGTATAAAATGATATGTTTATCGCTGAAGGAAGGTGAAACCAATAGTTTCATTTCGTAGTCAGAATAGGTATCATTACATAACCGTAAAAGGAAATAAAAAGCAGTCCTTATTAATCACCCGCCTTATCTCACGCTGGGCTAGCCGGCGGGGCACGTAGCCTCAGCTGCCAGAGTACATTGGATCTGCCCTACGCAAACGACTCCATGAAAGCGATGGTAGTTTACTGCGTCGACAATAAGTCACTAACTATCATCCAGGTACTAATAATGTTGGGTTGCATTCCGTAAAAAACAGCGTGGTCCACCAGAATATGGAATACCATAGACCTGAAAACGACCGGCTCACCATAGCAAATAAGAAAATCGGTTTGTTTCCACAAGATGTGAATATTATATGTATACATTATTCAAAACACACGAATAAAAATGCCAAGAAAAAAAGTCAGTACCAAGTAGTTAGTGAGCAAGAGGTCATAAATAGTTCATATCAATAATATCTACGCAATAGATTCCAATCCAAATAAAATCAACTACCGGACTGAACCAGTGGGCGTTCTAGGCCCAAACAAGCCTGGGCTCCGTTCTTGAGGGCCTGGTACCAACAGATGTGCCGCAGGCGCCGGCGTCGATGGCAGACTCGGGACCTGACTAATGTCCGCTAAAAACAAACCCAACCACGTTAATCACAAAATTCAATATGATAAAGCTGTAGTTACGTACGTCTCCACGCAGCCCAAGAGGTTCTTGGATCAGGTCCACGATACATATGCGGATGAGACGATGGTCCGGCCTGGGGAGCTTGGGTTGGCGGCGGCGGCGGCGGTTGTTGTGGGGGCGGAGCCGCTTCTTTCTTGGGCTTTTTAGGACGAGGTACCCGAGGAGTGATCTTGCGCCACGCTGGTTTAGCGAGTGGAGGACCTTCCTGAGGCGCAGGTGGCTCCGGGGGTGGTTGAGGGTCCAATGGAGGTCCGCCTGGTGCTCCAGGGGCTGGTTTCCTGTGGGAGAGTAAGGACCAGTTACGAGAAGCAACTTTGAAGGAAACGTACCAGTCTGGATCATATTCTCCGCCGGGACCATACTTGGATCGCAACAACAGTAGTTGCCCGAGTTCGCTGTAGTCCACGATATGAGAAGGTGCAATGAAGACAGATGGAGAAACATACTGTTGAAGTCCACGACGTTCCTCCCGCAGTTTACCAACTTCGCCGAGCAACATTCGGACTTCGGTTGCCAATGCTCTGCTGAATTCATCAAGGTACTATTGAAGACAGTCAAGTCAGTGCACATTACAAAGAAAAATAACGAAATACATACTCCTTGGATATTGAATTCAACTTGTTGATGCGCAGTCTCCTCCACTCTCGCGATGGTTTCCTCATGGTAACGAGCACAGTCCTCACGCCAACCTGTGAGAGAAATGTTCGGTACAGCAAGCAATTGAACAAACAATGGAAACAAACCTTTAGAGAGCTCCTCCAACATAGCCTGTTGAGCTGCATTTTGTTCTTCCAGCTTCTGGATAACGTCTTGGAGACCTTGTCGAAGATGATGAGTCCGGTACACGGGAAACAAGAAAAGAATTAGAACATACTAGGAGATCGCTCGCGAGCAATCTTAGCTTCCAAAGCGAGATCCCGACTCTCTTCCATTTCCTGAGCTAGCTTCCTCACAAGGGCTTCGAGGGCATCCATCTTCTGGTCTTTGTCTGCACGACGAGTTTGTTTTTCCTGCCAACGCTCCTCCATCCGCGCATTCTTCTCATCACAAGCCACCTGGTGTCCTTGCACTATGTTGGTGATATCCCCAAGCTGATTGCGAATAGATTCATCGCGTTCTTGAAGGGCTTGGCTTTCGCGCTCACGCTGCTCAGTCTCAATCATCATACGCTGCTGCTTCTCGTCCTCAAGTTCTTTACGAACTGCAGCCAATTCGTTTTCCAATTGTTTGATACGCGCGTCTTGCGCTTCTGCCTGACTCTGGTGGGCCGAGGCCAATTCCTGCATTAACCTCTCTCTCTCCTGCGTAGCGGCTTCGCGTTCCCGAGCGAATTCGGCTCTCTCTGCCTCTATGGTATCCAACATCTGGACCGCTGTTTGTACCTGAGCTTCTGAGTGTATAGTTGCCCGGTCAGCAGCCGCATCTTCAGTTTGCGCGACAGCCGCTTCCGCAGGAGGTTGAACTGGAACAGGGAGAGGCAATGCAGCGATCCTGTCGCGGAACTCTTGCCATATGGTCTCGGCGCGTTCCTGGGCCTCCTGATGGCGCCGTGCCTCTCCCTCTTGGAATACCCGATCGCGATCCTCTTCATTGAGGCGGAAGTCACGCTCGCGATCACGGTCGGCTCCAAGAATCGACTGTGCGGCATTGTGGACAAGCTGCTCCGCATCCTGAAGGCGCTGAATGTGTTGCTCCTCACGCTCATAGTCCCCAGGAGCCGGTGTGACGGCACGATGTGGTTGTGACGGCGAACGCTGTGGTAGTGGTTGGGTTGTCGACCTGGCCGAGGCAGGGTGGGGAACGGGAGTGGGAGAACGCTCTTCACGAGGAAGCTCGGCCTCTCGTTGTCTGGGAGTACGTTCAGTGGGAGGGTGTCCGGGAACGGGATGAGACCCGTCTTGTTCACGCGAGTCTGGTTCTCTCGCCCCATGAGGAGTCGTTCCTCTTGTGGTGTAAGTGCGCTGGGAAGGACGTCGGGACAAGTGCGGTTCGTACTCTGATAGGTATGTAGTTAGACAATGTTGAACAGAACTTGTCAAGACTTACCGTATTGCGAAGAACTATGGTCGGGTAATACATGTTGACCGCTGGGATCGGAAAATGGCCCGAGCTGGGTTACTGGACGGTCAGATTGGACAGTGGTCGGGCTGATGACATGAATGGGCGGAGCTTGTGATGTGGCGGTGTCCGGTCGTGGCACAGGCGCGGGAGAGCGAGGCCTACGAGGCGTAGTGATATAATCGTCACTCTCAGGGTAAGCCGATCGTCGACCATGACCCGTACTCGATGACCGACGCAGTGGCACGGAATCGGTCCGGCGCCCGTGTCGTCGCCGACTGGGGTCTCGCGAGCGTGACGAATAGCTCCGCGGCGAATCGGGAGTGTAACTTCGCGGTCGATCGCGTTCATATCGAGATCTGCGCCTCCTGGATCGACCATAATCATCGTAAGACGACGACCGTCCACGACATCGATCGCAAGGCATCCGACTTCGGTGTCGGTAACGGTCGTGCTCGCAGACATCGTGGCGGCACCTTCGCTGGGGTGAATAAGACCGGCTGCAGCTGCAACGATGTCTTCGACGAGATTGATAATACGAAGAGGGTGAACGATCATCATAGGAGGACGAACGAGGTCTCCGACGAGACTCAGGAGACTCATACCGGCTCCTGTCAGATTCACGAACGACAACATCGGGCAGTCGCGAGGAGGTTTCACGAGGAGAACCAGTCCGGGTACCACCTGTGGTCATAGGAACTGGCACCACTGACACCTGTGGCTGTTGAACCACAACAGGAGGCGAGGGACGGGGAGATGGAGATTCAGATCGAGACGAACTTGTTCGTGGCACGATGACAGGGATAGTTTCGGCTGGTGGTACAGAAACCACGCCCGGATGATACATCGGAACCATGCCTGCCGCACCCGGAGGGTACGCTTGAACCACGCTCGGAATTTGGCTCGGAGGTAAAGTTGGCGCCACATCAGGCACAGAGGGTTGAACCACGACCACCGGAGGTTCCGTCGGTTGAGACGGCAAGACCAAATGTGTCGGTGAACTTCGGCTGCGACTTCCACGGCCGCGATGATCACTGTGACTGCGACTGCGACTTCTGTGGCTGCGATGATCACTGCGACTTCCGGAAGATGCGCTACGCGCAACCAATACGGGGGGTTGTTCATGTACGACCTGAACAGGAGGAGGGTACACGACTCCAGGACCCATGGCCTCAACGGGGGTAGGCGTTCGAGGCCTCGAATGAGAACGTGGAGGTGATGGTGAACGAGAACGGGGACCAGCACCGGAAGGCTGTATGATGATAGGCGGCTGAGTTGGTGGTTGTGAAATTACGACTTCTGGCGGCGGGGAAGGTCGACTGCCACTACGCCTACTACGCCTACTGCCTCTGCTATGACGGCTATGCCGTCCAGAGCTCGACGAACTGGAGGAACTCGACGGACTCGACGGCGAACCACTCCGTTGTATCACCACCGGCGGAGGAAACTCCGGCATGATTGTTGGTCCAGTTGGCGGCACATTCCCCGGGCCAGTCGGCGGCTGGTGTATTATTATCGGCGGCTGAGGCAGCTGAGAGTCCACATGTGGATGTTCCATATGGGGTGGAGATGGGGTAACGGTGATCGGCTGTTGAATTGGTGAAGGGAACACCTGGTGAATCTCAGGTCGCGGAAGTGGAGTCTGTACAGGGGATCGAGAGGATCTACCGTGAGAGGGCCGACGACTGTGAGAAGGCCGACGACTGCTGCTCGTTCCATAATCACCAAGCCTGTGGTCCCGAGAAGAGGCTGGGCTAAGTGTGGAGCTCCTGGTTCTCGTAGACGTCGTCGAAGAACTACTGCTACTGGTAGGTGTCCCAGGTTCATGGATTACATTGTAATTACCATGTGGTGAGTCATGTTGATAGACCTCAGGAGGTATGAAGGGTACCACTGTCGGCTCAGCAGCAGGCGGAAGCGGCATAGGTCCAGGACCTGGTGTCGGGCGATAAATTGGTGGGATAGGGGGCGCCGGAACAATATTGGGACCAGGGGGAATGAACGGTTGGACAGGTGTTTGTCTCCGATGTCGAGGACCATGGCCAGGAGGTCCGTCTGGTATCACAGGTGGCATTACAGGCTCAAATGGAATAAAGCCTGGCGGATAATCGCCAGGTGCAGCAATGACTGGCCCATCGGGAACAACACGTTGTGGCACAGGCATTTGCACTGGTGGACCTTGTGGACCTGTTGGAACTGTTGGAACTGTTGGACCTGTTGGACCTGTTGGACCTGTTGCTATTGGTGTTCGTGGTCCCATTGGAAACGCAGGCACAGCTGGGCCAAGGGCTGAGGGGGTAGAACTGACTGCACTTCTAGGAGAAGTACGTTCACTTTCATTGGGTGGAACTAGGAATAATCATGAGTGACAAACAATGTCAACAGCTAAAAAATGCTTACCTGTAACTGTCATATTGTGAAGGTCATCCAGAACCTGGTCAACACGGGCGCTGACTCCGCGTAACTCATTGCGACGGTCATCAATGTCTTGCCGCAACCATTCGTTCAATCCTCTTATATAGTCCATAATCCCTCGCTGTTGCTGAAGTGAGGCAGCCTGAGCATCACGGTTTTGCTGTTTGGGCATAATTATCCACAAGTCATGGTAGATGCATCACAACTCACTCTTAATAGATCCATTATTCCTTCGAACACAGGCGGGAGTTGGACAACCACCTGTCAAGGGGTTTAGTTACCACCATCGAACAGACCAGATATACAACTCACCGGGGGTTGAGGCATTGGTTCATTTGGAATCTGCCCGCCTGGAGGTTGTTGAGGTTGCGGAGGTTGCGGAACCTGGGTCTGAGGCGCAGGTGCCGCAGGTGCGGCTTGTGCTCCGCGAGTTGCGTTAGGGACAGACCCCTGTGGTCAACATTTGAGTTCCGATATGTCAATTCAGAAAGAAGAGACAGACCTCATTGCGTGGTCGGTACCAACTTCGTCCTTCTCTTGGTTCAGGTGGGGTTGTATGCGCACGCGGGGGCGTTCCGTGCAGTGGAGGCTAGTGAAATTAGATAGAAATTCAGATTGATCCTAGGATACACGGACAAGAATAGGACCAACAGGAGGACGATATATCCCATCACTTCCGGGGTCGGCCCTGATACGCATGTTTCGTATAGTATTTTCCATGTCAATTTCTGGCCTCGTCGGTAGCATAGGTACAGGTTGGCTAGGCTCAGCACCTTCAACAACACGTTCATCGCCTTCCCGATGTTCCTGCGGTAATGGAGGTGCAGGTGGTCCTGGAGGTGCAGGCGGTCCTGGAGGTGCAGGCGGTCCTGTAGGTGCGGACGGCTCTGTAGGTACAGATGGGCCTGGGTGAACAACCCTTGGTTCGAATTGGGTTCTAGAAGGACGACGACGCGGTCCGATAGGGTGCACTTGACCGGGCAACGGCGCAGATTCAGACCGCCTTAACATATCTACAGTCGTGACAGAATCGATGCTTCTGACTTCTTGACGAGTGTGCCGGATAGGGTCAATATCAGGCGGTTGTATCACTGGTGTAGGTGATGCTACATTTATTGCAAATGCTTCTTGAAACTGATCCATCACGGAAGGTCCTTGTCGGGTCGAGGTTGTGGCTGGTGGCTCTACATTTCTGAAGTTAGAAAGACTCGCCTCAGAAAACACTGCTGACAAGGGTCGTTGCGGATAGTGTTCCTCTCTTGTTGCTACTCCAGGACGATTTTCTGCCATACCTCGCAAAAGTTCTTCAATTCGTTGTAATCGATCGTGCAACTCGTCGTCAACTGGAGGTACCCGATCTCGAAGCATGTCGAGCATATTATTAGTCAAAGTTTGACCATCCCGCAGCGCGTTCAACCGATCCCGTACTTCGTTCAAGGGGCCGGAAAGATCAGGAGGGGACGGGAGACGCGGATGCATGGGGTTTGGCATGGGAGTTAACGAAGACGACGACGATGAGGAGGAATCACCATTTGAGGGTGAGGGCGGAGGAGCAGGGATAGCAGGTAAGGCGGGAGAAGAGCGAGCAGCAGGTGTAACAGGAGAAGAGCGAGCAGGTATAGCAGGAGAAGAGCGAGCAGGTGCAGCAGGAGAAGAGCGAGCAGCAGGCATAGCATGTGGAGAAAAAGCATGTGCATCAGGCGGCGGAGCATCCTGAGACGACATTGGTTGAGAAGGCATGAACATTTCGTCCTGGATGAGCGATGGCACGTATGACGGAGTTGGGGCATGCCAAGGTGGGCTGTGCCACGACTCTGATTCCACAAGATCGTCGTCCGAATAGTACGAAGTAAGATACGACCCTACGCTGCTGCTGGAGAGGCTTGTTGTACGAGTTGGGGGGTGTAGCGCGCGTTGATCAATCGGGGATAACGTAGAAACGGGAGTACTTCCACCAACTATTTCATCCAAAAGTTGGGGCAACTCTGGTGGTGGCGGATGTGGCGGACTTCGATGCAGGTAGTCGGAAAGGTCGCGCAGTTCATCTCGGAGAGCGCGTACGTTGTCCGACAGCTCTCTATTTTCGTTTCCCCGGGCAATATCATACTGACGAAGATCGTCTGCGATACGGTCAATATCTCTTGAAAGATCACGCTCCGTCGGCACACTCTCCGATATCACCGTTGGCAGGTCGGCTTGAGTCGGCTGCGCAGAACCTTGAGGTGTCAAAATTGAAACGATGATAGAACCCTCTGGCGCCTCGAGTGATGTCCGAGGTAAAGGAGGGGACTGATTATTTCGTCAACCTATTAGAACCTAGCAAACAAAATGAGGAATCTTACCAATGCATCTGAACGAGGCCGAGCCGAATCCAACGGGGGACCTTGAATAGGATCCTCAGGAAGACTCAGTTCCGAGGGCGTGCTGATAGCCCGTGACGACACAGGCGACGGTCCAATCGTGGGCACCCTGGGGCTCAACGTCGCTTCAGACAACGCAAGGGCAGACGGCGTCCGAACACGCGATGAAGACGCCTCAGAAGGCACAAGCGGAGGAACATCCGACAGCACCCTGGGGCTCAACGTCGCTTCAGACAATGCAAGGGCAGACGGCGTCGGAACACGCGATGAAGACGCCTCAGAAGGCGCAAGCGGAGGAACATCCGACAGCACCCTGGGGCTCAACGTCGCTTCAGACAATGCAAGGGCAGACGGCGTCCGAACACGCGATGAGGACACCTCAGAAGGCGCAAGCGGAGGAACATCCGACAGGCGTGGAGACGACAACGTGAAAGTCCTCGGAGTGGTCACTAATGATGAGGTCGTGGTCGATGACAACGTAGAAAGACTCGACAATGAAGGCAATGGTAAACGCTCATGTAGAGGAGACGGTGTTGGCGCTACAGAAGACGTCGAGATAGAACGTGGCAGTATCGGTACAGGAGTCAGCTGCGGAAGCGGCGAGCGAGGGATTGCAGACGAAAGATTAGTCGGCGTCTCAGGAATAGCGCTCATTCTGTCCACTGAAGAAACACCGGATCCAGAAGGCCTCAAGATGCTTGTGTCGAATGACGCGTCGTGCCCCTCTGGCATGGCCAAGGTCATCACAGACGGCGACGGTGCCAACTGAGACGACTCGTACGAGAGATCCGTTCTCTGCTGAGGGCTTCTCGGTGGTGGCGCGCGATCAGACAACGATGCGTTACGTGGCTCTGACAGCACTGGTGTCAAGTCAGCCAAGCTTGATACTGACGAGATAGTCGGACTGGATGCTGAAGGCACAGCTGGAAAACGAGGAGCCGGCGTCGACGGATGTTCAGAGGGTGCTGGAGAGCTTGACAGGATCAACGTCGAAGGTGTTGCGACTGAATTCGATAGTACCACACTTTCGGGAGCGGGCGGGACGCTGGTACTGCTTTGGTCGAATGACACCTCCCTTGTCACAGAATCCAAGGATGGCGCACGGGACGGAATCCGAGTCGGCGTCGCAACCCTACTTTCGGTTGCCAGCGAGCGCACCTGAGGAGTCGGCGTCGGTGAACGGGAAGGAGCAATTGGGGGCAACGGCGGGAGGTCAGGAGACGAAGGTACCAAGATTGGCGCGGGTAAGATTGGCATGGCTGAGATTGGCATGGGTGAGGTTGGCACCGGTTCAGGCAACGGCGGCAAGGGAGGAGATGGCGACAAGGAACGCGACGGCGGCAAGGGAGAAGGCAGCGACAACGTTAGATGAGTAGAAGATGTTTCCGACAATGGTGACGGCAAAGGTGGGGAAACATCTGAGAACACCGACGGCGAGCTGATCGACGGAATCGCCGAAAGGGTAGGCAAGCGCACCACATCTGGAGCACCAGCTTCCGACCTCAACCTGATCGAAGACAGAGCAGGACTGTTCTGTTCCGAAGGAATTGTAGGGCACGATTCTGCAGTGATATACTCTGAGCCCAGTGACGACGGCTCAGAGCTCGTGCGATAGTGGGAGTAGCCTGTATCCGGCGTCATGAACTCTGTATCAGAAGGGATGGTGGGGAACGATTTATAAGAAGACGTCTCAGAGTCCCCAGCCGACAGGACAGAGCCCTCCAAGGATGGACTCCTCGCTGAGACGTAGTCCGAGCTACCCTGAGAAGCCGTGACAAAGTTCTCTGACTCCACGTCCGAGCTCACTTGTTCTTGTTCTCGTCTCAGCGGGGTCACAGACGATGATGGTGTCATGGACTGGTCGCGGGACGTCGTCAGCCGTTCAGAAATGTCGGAAGAGAAGCAGATATCGTAGCCCGTCTCGTCCGATGACGTTGCAGTACCACTGCCCGTCCGAATACCAGACTCACCAGACGAGTAGCTGCGGCTGGCATAACTGTAGTTGGGCGTGTAACTTCCACTATCTGTATAGCTCCTGCTCCCGGATGAATAACTCCCGCTTCCCGACGTCGTACAGTTACGGCTGCCCTCCGAACAAAGCCGGGAGTAAGTCGCGCTGCTAGGAGTATAACTTGAACTTAGATGAGTCCTCGAGTCCGTCGACTGCGTCCTAGTATCTGACGTAAAACTCCCACTCGAATTCTCTTTATCCGACGAGCCATCTGTCAACGGCCCCGACGAATGCGACCTCAAACTTCTCGGTCCCCTCCTTCTCACCTCTCTGGTCCTCGAGAGCGAGGTCCCCGAGGGCGCAGTACTACCAGACGGCCTCGAGCTTGCATCATGCGAGTCACCCAGATACGACGCAGAGCTTGTTCCTCGATACGACAGCGTCGAGGGCACAATATGCGTCCCGCTCGTCATAGAACCCGTAGTAGTAGTATACCCATACGGCGACGGCGTCGCATCCGTCCTGAGCCCCGTTGACGAGCGGCTTTCGGATAAATAGGAAGTCGGCGTATAACGAGCCGACCTCGATCCCTCCGTCGACCTAGCAGAGAAAAATTGCTCGTCCGAAATCTCAGAGCGCGCACGATCGCTTCCCCTGCCTCCGGGGGGTGGCGTGACGACCACATTGCGACCGAGGTTCGGGCCACTCGAAACCGTGACAGGCGCTCCGCCTAGCACCAGATTGGGAAATCCCAAACCCGGTCTTGCGTCCCTTGCGCGCGAAACTGCCATGGCGAACTCGGCGTCAAGGTCTGCCATAGAGCCGCTGCGTCTGAGGAGAGAACCAGTTCGAGCGGGCTGGATGGCGCGTGCATCGCCGGGGTAGATGTACTCTTGGTTTGAGATGACGGTGTCATCAACTGTACGTGTGTGATGGGAAGAGAGGATTGATGCCCCGCGCGTAAGTCTGTCAGATCTAGAGGAGCGCATGGATGCGTTGGATGAAAAGTCAGGGATCGAAGGGAGGGTGCTTAAGGGGGGGATGTAAACTGTTGAACTCGAACCACTGCTCGTGACGCTTGAGCAACTTTCGATGGAAAGAATGGTTCGGATTGAGCCAGCTGGCGAGCGCATCACGGATGAGGAATCTGGCATGACGACCGGTCGGTTCACTGCCTCCCTGCAGCCGCGTACATCGCGTCAGTGCACGAAGACTCGAATAAGAGAGGATAACATTACCATAGACGATTGACCCATCTCTGTCGCTCCAATAAACTCTCCGCCGCTAGCCTCTCAACTCCATCCGCATAAAACATATGGAATGGTACAAGCATATCCATCAACGGTTGACTATCCTTCTTCATACTCTGTTCTCTCGCCGCTATGGTTCCAATGTCATCTCGTGCCGAGGGGTGGGTCGGGGAAGGTGCAGACTGGACATTAGTACAATTCAAAAGGTCGAGAGCCACAATACCCCTTCCGCCTGTTGGAGACAGCCACGAAAGAAGCAACGAGTTTGGATAGAGAAGTGCCTGACATCTCTGCCAAGGGTACGGAGCCGCGTCATGAACATTGAGGAACCATAGTTGGCCGATAAAGAGAGGCTATAGACAAACATGCACAAAGTCAAAAAACCGATTAGAACTTGAGCGCGATGGACTCACTGCCTCTGTGCTTTGTGCATAAGGAAGCAAATCTGCAACGTCAAGGCCAGGGGACGGCTGTGCACTTTTGGTTCTGTCGTTCCGTGTTGGCGTTACTGGTTCCTTGCCATTTCCATTTTGCATTCTTCTCGTT
Organism: Macrolepiota albuminosa; assembly: GCA_027475525.1. Classification (NCBI taxonomy): domain Eukaryota; kingdom Fungi; phylum Basidiomycota; class Agaricomycetes; order Agaricales; family Agaricaceae; genus Macrolepiota; species Macrolepiota albuminosa. Next base: position 197,612 of record JAMWFC010000084.1, on the reverse strand, counting down.
CTTCCCGCTTCTGGTAGGGGCGAGACGCCTGCTGAACCCACTGCAGAGGTCATTCCGGCCGGTCGGCTGATCGAAGGCGTGCGTTCTTTCCATAATGCTATGATGTTGCGCACTGACGTTAATGGTGAACGAGGAGAGGTCTGTTGGGGACGACGTAAAGTCGAGGTGGGCGTGACGGACGTGTCTGTGAACGTCATAGTGTATGTACGCGTATCCGCCCTCGTCCGGTTATCTGTGGTGAAGGTACGAGTGTCAGTTCCCGTGAAGGTACGAGTGTCGGTTCCCGTGTAGATAGGTGTGTCAGTTCCAGTAAATCTTGTGTCAGTCTCTGTGCGAGTTGTGCGACTAAACGTGCTGGGCGACTGCGTGTAACTTGGTGTGAGGTAAGAACCTGTGGTGCGTGTCAACGTCCCACCGGGCGTCGTCGAAAGGAACGTGCCATCGCCCGACATGGACGTCGAAGGCCGCGTGGCAGGCGATAGGAAGGACGAACCCGTGGGCCTTGTGTCTGTTGCCGTGAATGACGTTGACGGCTTGGAGGGTGATGAAGGTCGTGAGCCGTATCCATAGCTGGTGCTGTATAAAGGGCTGGAAGCACTCTCTCCTGGGGTAGAAGTCCTAGCATGTCCAGAGCTGGTCTCAAAGACAGCGATGAGTTCGCCGGTGCGTCCCGGAGGCGGCAGTCCAGGATCAGCCGACGTGCGTGGATGAGAAGAAGAAGTACCCGAAAGCAGTGCTGAGCGGCGAAATGCATCTGGTGTTGGGTTGGCTGGCCTGGTGCCACCGGCTGCAGAAAAAGACCCAGAGACGGGACGAGAAGATTCCTCTGTTCTCTCGGAGATTCTGCTGAGGCGCACACGAGGGTCAGATGGAGAAGCTGCGGCTGGGCGTTGACTGAATGTTGGGAGCGAAACGTAGGACGGGGAACCTGTATATCCTGTGCTTGTGAACGTGCCCGGCCCCGAGTACGAGTCTGACGTATACGGTGAACGCGAAGAGGAGCCTCGGGACCATTCTGTGAGCGCTTGCTCGGCGTTTTCGAATTGTTGGTCGAGGTCGTTGAGGGTGGCCTCGACCTCGTCGATGGAGTTGGAGTCGGTGTAGGATTCAGAGTCAGAGATTTGCGTTGGAGACACGGTGTTGCGCCTCATTTGTATGCCTGGACTGCGGTCGCCGCTATCTGAAGACGGCCGTTGAGTGTCTGAATAAAACTCAGTGCCCAGAACGAGTGTTCTTGAATGGTCCACACCTGAATAAGAGTACGAATATCTTGACGGTGAGAGGGGTGTTTGTGAGACGGAGAGCGAGCTGAACGTCGTCGTCCCGTTTCGTGGGGACCACAGATCCGACGAGTCGCTCGCCATGGCCGGCGACGAGCACAGCGCTTGCCTGGGTGCGTGGATCAACAAACCACAGAAATGAACACGGTCACGCATGTTTAGGGCGAGTCTATTGGCGCCTTCTCAGTCACGTGGATGACAGTAATTATTCGAAGCGTGGCCACCGGCTCTGTGTCAAACACAATTGACTACAAGGCTTCTGTCGTGGCGAAGGGAGAACACTTGCCACGAGACAAGATCTTATTGGACCTGTCTGACAGGCATGTCCGCACCAGAAGTAAAAGAAAAATCAACAAAGAAAAGCATTGGGATGACACTATGATACATGATCTACATGATCTCACAACCAAAAATCTACCGACCATATCTAAACTTTCATGAGCAACACCCTGTAAATGGTCAAAGAGCACATACTTCTGCAACTCCCATTCACGATTATCTAAAGGACACACGTTCCGTGTCTTTAGCCAGCGAGAGATACAGTGGAAGTGGAAAGCATGCTGTGTTAAACACGTACGTCAAAAAACACTCCATCGAAAATACAGACACCCAGCTTACATTGCATATCCCCCATGCCGCATTACACTCGTCATTGGTCGCAGATCCTTGATTAGCTTGACAATCGATACCTACGGGCGCCAAAACGAGTCACAAACGGGGCGTCAAAAATAATGAGCAGCCATAATGGCGAATTGCAGACAAAATAGTTAGGTAAAGGATGTAAATCAGCAAGCGATGCTCGTAGTACATAGAATAGACACGCACAGAGATCCATGATATGATTCCTGCAGATGGCGCAGTTGTCTACGACAATATCTATCACAGAAACACAGGATGAGCACATCGCACCCCGCCAGGTTTTCACAACTTACCCCATGCCCAGAGTGCTACTGCATTCCACTGTATGTCGAAGAACGAACACCATCGTAAGAAAACGAGCTTTGATAGCAAAAATGACAAACCTTCTTTACTTCGAATCGTGCCTTTCCTTCCTTCTCCTTTCCCTTTGCCGATGTACGTGGATCGACATCAACATCCATATCAGCCATAATAGTTATCTGTGTTGTAATGTGAAACAGCGGTGGTATGTGTTGTGGATGGTGCTGGAGTAGTAGTAACCAAACAACTGAGTCTTCAAGTAATCCTGTGGTATTACGTAATTGTCTTTCTTCTTGTGCACATCGTCGACAAGAAACGCAATTAGCTTGGAACAAAAGGCTGACTATGTTTTAAACAGATACAATGGCTAATTACAAGAAATCTTCCAGGAAATAACGCGATGTAGAACAAGTTCTTTAAACAATAACCACTTTTATGCCTGATTCGGAACCCTTCTCCTCAGTAAAACATTTGCTGTGCTATCAGGGATATTCTCCGTCACAAACCAGTGATCCTTCGGGCGCTCTCCCTCCTTCTCGAGCTTCAAATCATAATTCATCAACACATGCGTCATCATCGCCTTCAACACAATGACAGTGAAGAATCGCCCAGGACTAGCAACGTGATACAGTAATAGTCAGCAAACCAAACCAAACCCGGAAGGACGAGAAGAACGGGAAAAACTGAAAACAAGGTATCCTCACCACATATGTCGACCAAGACCAAACGCAAGGAAGTCCTGAGAAGAAGACACCATTTGTGCTTGACGTGAATCCTTGTGGTCGGCCGCATACCGGAATCCTTCAAAAGAGCGGGCATTTGGGTATACCGCCTCGTCAAGATGGGTTGACCACGCCGCGACGCCGATCGTCATCCCAGCAGGTATCGTTATCCCATTAGAGAACGTGAACGGCTTGAGCACGCGACGGTAGGACGAAACTAAGGCAGGGTTGATTAACGCCGAGGATCGATCTAAGAGAAGACAAAGACAAACTTGCTCCGAGCCCGCTGATCCTCTGCGACTCTTTTAGGAAACTATCGAGCTTACGCAGCTCTCCCATTGCAGCTCTGGTCCATCCTTCGTTCGATGTGACGTTCTCAATCTCCTCACGTAGTGGGCCGATACACTCCGGATGGGCAGCGAGATGATACAAGGCTTGTGTAAAACTCTAATATCCAAGATGGTCAGCTCTGATCAGTCCTACGGATCGAAAAAATCCGGGAACATACCGTCGCTATTGTATACACTGCGCCGAAATTAATCATCATCAGATGAAAGGCCACATGCCTCAGTTTTTCCTCGTCCGTTTCACCATCAACGTCATCCATGAACCATGAAAGAATGTCTTGCTATACCCTTCGTCAGTAAAGGTTACTTGGGACCCATTTTTCGCCCACAGGTTTTCCTTCGTAGTCTTTTCCGTTTACCGCCGTCTTCTCTCGTCTTTTCTCTACCTCAGGACGAAGGTGTGCGATACATTGTTTCAATGCAGCTGGTACATTGACGAATGGTCGTCCCACCAATCTTTTCATCCACATTAGGAAGATAAAACCTACAACAATCCCGCAACTTACGGTTTCAAGCGTGGAGAGAAGAGTCTGATGACCCATGCGGCTTTACTAATATTTACTGCAAAGTCCTTGCACATGGAGATGTAATCCGGATTGCGACCTGCACAAAATAATTAACGAAGTCAACAAACCCTTCAACGTCAACTCAGCCGACTTACAGAGTGGAAGTCCCACAAACACACGATGAGCCGTCCGGGCAACCACCTCGAGGGTAGTATCCAAAGCGGGACACCTCGACCATTCTACATAACAAGATGCTCAGTCTATCTTTTCTGCAAACAAAGTTCACACACCCTCGGTCGGTGGAGCCACTTCGGAAAACGCCGTCATAACCTCCTCTCGAATTGCATCAAAAGAATTCGTCAACTCTCTCGTCAGCTGTGTTTGGATGATAGGAACGTGGAAATGGCTCCGTCTTGTCTTGGGCGCCAGCGCGTGGATCGCCTGTCAAACATCATACATAAGCGCATCAGACCCTGCAGGGTACCGCTCTCCTTGAGTGGGCACAAACCGCACCTCATCAATCGCAGCCTCAAAAGTGAGGACATCCTCAGGAGCCTTCCGAACGTCTTCAATCAATTGCGTGCCACTGACTATGACAGTCCACGACCTAAAATCGGCGATTCTGAACAATCCATTGTACTGGAAAATTGTTCATCATAGGTAGTGGGGCTAATTCAAGAGCTACCTTGTCATAGCCCTCCTGTATGGTCCTTGAGCTATCGAACATGAGACGAAAAGCACCTATGTATGACAGGAGCGGGGCTGTAGGCCCAATGGCGGGTACGGAGTTCGGCTGGTATCAGCCGATTCAGCACCAATGAGTGAAGACAGCCAGGGAAAAAATGACGAACACCAGAGGGCCAAACTTGCCATGTCCGGCTGCAATGAAGCAAAAAGTAGACTGCAATAGCAGTGGTAAGCGCAACCACCAACAATTCAGGCATGGTGGGCATCCAGGACATCATGGTAAGTACAGTGAACAATCTTCGAGACTTGTCAATACAGCGTGTAACATTTCATCTTTCATATGCCTTGTGACGGGTGACATTATGTGAATGGAACATCCTGAATGGGGACTAGTATATGATCTTCAAGTGGAGTTGAGTATTCTTGACAACTCTTATGACGTGTTGTATTATTTTGAGAAGCAGCCTGTCCAACGCCACTGCATTATAGAACTTGTGCGCAACCTTTAGCTAGGAGCGCATTCATGGAGCTCGCATTATGTTAAATTACTCCTTCGAGAACAAAATCTGATTTCTGTTCAAACTCTGTGTTCGGCATGATGTTAGGTTTTGGAGAATTATATCACCTTTAACAATAAGCTTTAATACTCGCAGGAGTAATCGTTGATCCTGCGTGGTTTGTAGGCTGAATGTAGGACAAAGTCCTCACTGAAGGCAGCACCGACAAACAACCGAACCTCGCTATATTCCGCGAGCTATATCTAGTGTGTACTTACTCAAGTAAGATAAGAATGATAACAACGGAAAAAAGGTAACGAGAGGGATTAAGTATCGGAAACCGAAAACGGAAGCAAGGTCAGCCACACAAGTCTAAATACGTCTACTGTAATAGGTGCACATGGTCGTAATCGTAGGATTACACTGAAGTGCTATCAAGCATTCTCCAATTACACTATGTATGCGGCGCATCACATAGTAAATCTGACGCGATGACGACCAGAATTGTCTAATCAAAGAATCCAAGGTGAGACCTACTAAGGAATTAGTCTATGAAAAATTCATACTAGAAAGCTCTCGGAAGTAAGTGAAAATGTGACCTTGGAGCATTTAGGTTGTTGGGTACATAAAGTAAACCCGACCGACCCAGAAGGCGGCGGATCAATCCCTAATAGGGGCAATAAGGTTCCGTTAGCGTTCATTCACATATGCATCTGTAATTCAGAGGCCGAACATAGATAAAGTTAAGCCTTTAAGCTTTAAGATTAAGATAGCGAGTGTTTGAATTGAGGCTTAACAGAAGGCTTACGATAATCAAAATCCGACTAGGATGGACCCGTCCAAGGCCCGCTGCAAAAAGTCTTGTCCACTCGTTGTGATTCATCAAAAACTTCAATGCCTCGCCTCCCAGAAAAAAATGTCCTCTATGATGACATCCGAAATGCGCGCACCACCGACAAGCATCACGCCACCCCCCTTTGTCCACCGTGGCCAGTGGCCCTAGCGCCAAGGCCAGCAACATTGTCACAGAACCGATCCATTGTTCCCAAATACATATATAGAGACATACGATACATACACCCTCAGTCAATTATAACTGAACTGAGGGTGAGTACGGACTACATAAATACCGAGTAACACTTACTGATGTAACTTACCTGACAGACGTTTACTTACTTGTCTGTCAGGTAACTAGCTAAGTCAATTATAACTGAACTGAGGACGTTTACTTACTTGTCTGTCAGTTATTGGTTATTGAGTTCTAACAGGTTATGGGCCATTGGAGTCGTTAACGCATACAGCAGCAACGACACCAAGACAGAACTCTGCCGATCACTCGTTCTCTTCACACGGATCACATTAGCTCTTGGCAATCTCGGACCCTGACCCCCGATCAACCATCTTCACACTTATCACACCAAATTCTTGGCAGCCTCGGACCCTGACTTCCGATCAGCCAATTAAGCCAAGTCGAACGCGTCCTCTGAACCTACCCGCGCGAATACAACCACAGGCCTTCTGTCACCTTTCGACATGGAGACCAGCCCTTACCCAGTCATGTCCCCTGGCGATGCCGCATATCCGCGCATTCGTCTCGCCAAGCTCAATGCACACTGGCCTACCTCTGAACCCCTGTTTGATCACACGACCGGTGAATTCACGAAGTGGTTGACAAAGTTGGAGATCTTCTTGCAGCAAAGCGGCTTGGACAGATACATCTTTGCGTCTGCAAAAAATCCACATCGTCTGATCACACAACCGGACCGCGTTACTGAACCAAACACATTCGCCAACTGGCTCTCCAACAACGACCTAATCATCGGCATTATTTGTGCAGCCGTTTCTGAGGCTGAACAAGAGGGACTTGAAACGGACGGAACAGCGAAAGAGTGCTACGATGCTCTGAAAGCGCGCGCCCATTGCAAGGGACCAGTAAAACAAGTCTCCCTCATATGACAAGCGCTAACCACATATGCTCTGGTTGCGGAACCAATTGACAACACTGCACGGAAAATATGCAACCTCATTGATCGAGCCTTTGCCATTGGCGTGATAGACAAGGACCTCCTGAAGTATATCGCCCTATGAAACAAAGTCAAGTATGGTTAGCCTTACAGTCACACTAACAGAACCAGATCGATAATCGATTCTAGTACTACGAAGTATGACAGTAAAATTGGCTGCCTTATATAAGGCAGCCAGCATGTATGTAAAGTAATAAGAACTAATTAATATAATTGTATATTAATTAATTACTAAAATATATTTAAGGCAGCCAGCATGTATGTAAAGTAATAAGAACTAATTAATATAATTGTATATTAATTAATTACTAAAATATATTATGTTACATGCCCCCCTTTGAGACTGGTAATCAGTCTTGATGTAAGGAGGGACAATTTTGTCCAGGTCACTAAGTAGGTCAATGTGGAGGCACGCTGGTCCTCCACGGCTCGAAAATGTCCAAGTCATCTGTCAAAAAATACAACGCCGATGTTAACCGACAGTATGAATTGAAAAAGAGATGAGCCGCCTATGATAATTACGCAGACGGCGGACGTGACAACTCGTGGACTGTATCGATCCTCATCTCATTGTTGACGTTAACCGAGGGTGATGAGGCGACGGGGCCCAACAATGTTGAGGCTGTAAGAGCCTGAACTGATGTTGAAGGGTGAGACGGAGAGGGGGGATATGGCCCGTGCTGAGAACGGCGTTGCCATAAATCTCGACGGTTGGGGTTCATCCCCACCAGATAATACAGTCCACTTTCAAGGTACTCATGACCTTGATCAGATTCGCAGACAAGTAGTGTGTGGAGACAAATCATATCATCGTCCGTGGGCAGTCGCCAATTGTCCCACCACGTGATGGCTGGGGGCTCTCCATAGATGTCCAGTCGACAATGACGTTCATTATCAACCTCGCGGAACTGGTCAATGGAGGCTGTGGCCGCAAGGAATTGGTTTTTGAGGTAGACCACACCGAAGGTATAGGCATGGTCTACCCACTCGAGAGGTACGCGGTTGGCTATCATAGCACGTAGCACGTCAGCATCGGTGATGTTGACGGCATTAGCCACGTCGAAGTATGGGGGTCGGAACTGGACGTCAGTCCAGCTCATGGGTACGAATGGGTTGCTGGGGTTGGCGGCGTTGTAATCCGCGACCGCCTCACGATACAGCCCAGGACGCGCGAGAATCAAGGCTAACAGCCTTGCAAAGCGTCCCCAAGCTCTTCCCCGACCGCCTCACGATACAGCCCAGGACGCGCGAGAATCAAGGCTAACAGCCTTGCAAAGCGTCCCCAAGCTCTTCCCGAAGGGGACAGTCCACGCATCAGGGCGTGGCCCAGCAGAGTACACCAGTGAATGCGGTAAGCTTGATCCACTGCGATGCCGTATATCGAATTCATCATCCCTGGTCGACAGAAGTAGAGAACGTTCTGCGCCAGCTTGTCCAGATCAAAGATGAAACGTACACCTTCGGAGTCAAACCCGAAAAGCATAAAAAACGGTCTGCCGGCTTGGTCCTTCCATCGCAGGTACCTGTCTGGGGTCAGCATGACCACGATGTTCATATGATGGGAGGAAAGATCTAGAGGGGGCAAAATGTGCTCATACTCTGGTGAACACACCAGAGTCATCGTCCTATCCCTCACTGTTGTATAATAGTTAATACTGATGCGCTGAAACTCATGCAACAGATAGTATGCCTCAGTGCGTAGAGACACTGACATGAATTTGTTCTGCAAAAGCTCATAGAGCTTTTGCAACTGCTGGGGATTCATCGGGAATCCCCTCGGTACCACTCGGTTCAACTCCTTTGAGGTATGGTAATACCTCTCTCCCTTTTCTTCCTTGTGCGTCTTTGTGGCCAAGGCTTCATCACTCACAAATACCGTATTGGTGAGCCAGGAGTAATAAAAATAGTGGTCGAGTGCCCCGCCGTAGAACCAGTTGGACCGCTCCACCGACGTCCCGCTGACAAACACTCCGAGGCCATCAAGAATATGGCCTGTGGCCTGCTCCTCCCAGTCTTTATCGACCTTTGCCTGCCGGGCGGCCTCGTGCTTCCTCCGAGCCTCCTTTTTGTGTTTCTTGTCTAAACGCACTCGGCGTTTAGCAGGGGTTTCTCCTTCCGAGGGGGTCTCATCTGATGACTCCCCATCATCACTCCCGTCGCTCGGTTCATTCAGACCGAGCGCAGCCAACGTTAGGAGTCACCCTTCGACCTCGGCGTCTGTTCTCGTGTCCTTTATGGGGACCGCAGACGCATACGCCCTCAGTGGTGCCTTAAACTGCACCACTGCTCCAAACCGCATTACAACTCTGTCTGCTCCTCACAGGACATCTGCTCCAAACTCCACTTCCAACAGGACCACCTCATCCTGCCACTTCGCCCCTGACTGCTGGGAAGGCGCATGTGTTGACGAAGACAGTCCTCATAAACTATTGTCAACCTCCACGAGCTCGTCATGTAACTCGGCCAGGCTTGGAGTGAGTTCTCCAGATTCCCGCACCCCAACTTCCGGTCCTGCATCACGTGCTCTGAGGCGTTTTGCCTCAGGTTGCTCCTCCGATGATGACGGACGCTTCTTTATAGTGTTCGTGAAAGTTTTAATAGTATTGTCGTTACGCTGCTGCAGCATAACAATCTCATCAAGCAGACCCATAATCACCACCTGAGCCACCGGATCCGCTAAAAACGCGGACTCCGGTGGCACTCGCTGGCCGGCAGATATGAGGCGTCTCCAGACTGCCTCTGTCTGAGGGTCCAACACCTCCGACGGTGTCCCAATCTCCTTTCCTTTCCCTTTCTTCGCGTACAATAAGCGCCGCGGAGATGGTGCACGACGAGGTGACGGAGATGCTCATCGGGGCGGTGTTCGAGGTCGGGGTTGACCTCGAGTCTGCGTCCTCACTGACAGTTCATCCCGTCTGCGCCCTACTACATCCTGAGGCCCACCTACTCGTGCCCCAGTACTCCTCAGAGGCGATCGCCTCCAGTCTCTTCTATATGTCTCTTGTGGGGGCGGCGTCCTCTCTTGTTGTCGTCGAGGTTGCACCACCTCGCTCTTTCCTTGCTGTTGACGCTCTGCGTCGTCGTCCACGTCCATGGGTGCTACACTCTGGGTCTGCGTCTGCTGCATTGGCATTGGCATTCCCCACATAACCTGTCCTCCCATCTGCTGTCCAGGACCAGCTGGTCCTGGGAAGTATGGCATCTGGAAAAATGGCGGATAAAACTGCGGAGGTTGTCCAAATTGGGCTGGGTTCTGCCCAAACTGGGACACCACTGGATACGACGCCACAGTCGGCGTCGTTACAGACTGCTGAACGTTTTGCTGGGGGCAATCCCCCCCTCCTCCAGAACCCTGTGGGTTCTGAGGCTGCTGCTCACTGGTCGTACGCTGGTAAGGGTATGACATGGTAATATGAAAATGTCAATGTGTCGGTGGGAAAAGACACACTAAATTCCCCATCATCAGGTTACATAACCTGATCCGAACGCCAACTCCGCATCACAATCCGCATTATCTCATCAGATAGATCAATCCATCATCAGGTTACATAACCTGATCCGAACGCCAACTCCGCATCACAATCCGCATTATCTCATCAGATAGATCAATCTCCATCTTATCTATCCGGAACAACCGTGATCCGATTCGGATCAGACACTCAGTCGATCTGAGCTCTGACTGATCTGGCCTACATCTTATCACTGCCATCAATCTAAGCATGTGAGCGCTTAGCAAGCTGATTTGGGCGCTTCACACCCTGCAGGCCTACATCTTATCACTGCCATCAATCTAAGCATGTGAGCGCTTAGCAAGCTGATTTGGGCGCTTCACACCCTGCAGTTCTAAGTACCGATCCAGCGCTGCCAACTTGGCACAAGTGTGATACGACTCCCATGTCGTATCACCCGCACTCCATCGTACCTCGAATTCAAGGTGCGTTCCTCCCTGCCACCGATGGCCTAGAATATCCTCGACGAACCATTCCTGTTTGTCACTGGCACCAAAGTCATATGGCTCGGGCGTCACCCGATTAGGGAACATAGCATCATCGCTTGCATTATATCGCCTAAGTAACGATACATGAAACTTAGGCACAATCCGACGTGCTTGCAGAGCTGCAGGCAGCTCCAGAACATAGTTCGATGTGCTTGGTTCTGCGACCAAGACTTTGTATGGTCCAATGAATTTTGGACACAACTTCCTTTCGGAAGATTCAAGTTTTCCATCGATAGGTATACTAACGTCCCAGGCGTTAGCTCTGGTTCTTCACTCCGCCTATCATTTGCATGGCGTGCCTGTATAACATGCACGGCAATGATAGCATCGTGTGCATTGGCTAGATTCTCCAATGCTTGCCATGCAAAGTCCTTCACCCTCTTGTGAACGACTCCATCTGTCCGTAGTTCGCGCAGCATGGAGGGCATGTACCCTCCATTGAGCTCGAATGGCGCATATTTTGTGGTCTCTGACACACTTGCGTTGATCGCAAACTCGGTTAGCAGTATCCTATCTACCCAGTCGTGTTGGTCCGGTCGGACCACCGTACGAAAGATCTGAGCAATACTTCTATTCGCTCGCTCTGTCTGTCCATCTGTCTGCAGATGAAACGATGTAGACATGAGCAACTTAGCTCCCAAGAGCTTGTGGAGTTCTTGCCACCAATGAGACATAAACTTTGTGTCTCGATCGCTCACGATCGAACTTGGAAGGCCATGTAGCCTTACAATCTCCTTCAAATAGAGCCAGGATAATGCGGACGCAGTAATGGTTGTGTGCACCGGTATCAAGTGCACCATACTAGTCATTCGGCAAATAACCACCCAAAGGTAGTTATAACCTTTGGACTCAGGGAATGGACCAACAAAGTCCATCCCAATGGAGTCCCACGGCTTCGTCGGAATGGGCAAGGAATGCAACTTCCCTGCTGGCTTCCTATTGCTGGTCTTCGACCGCTGGCAGACCTCGCAGGTCTGGCAGAACTGCATCACTTCTTTCTGCATCTGAGGCCACCAGTACCATTGCCTCAGGTATTCCAGTGTTTTGTTGGTCCCAAAGTGACCAACAACCTCATGCGCTTGAGTGACAACCTGCGTGATTAATGTTCGGTCACGTGGTAAGCACACCACGTCGTGCCCTTGAACATTCGTTATCCGGACCAGTCCTTTCTCATCCACGCTGAAGCGTGGGTGGGAGTTTGCGTTCTGCCGGATTTCTGTGTAGAACACATCGCGGCTATAGCCCCTCAGTACCTTCCGGAGGTACTCATTGGTTTGAGGAACAGGAGGGTTACAATACTCTCCTGTAGGCAATAACGTGTCAGCAAGTGTAATGTCGTGGCCATATGGTCCACGACTGCTCCCAGTCTCGCCCTGGCGTGGCATTGTCACCTCCTTTGGCTGAGCCTGCTCTAATTGCTCAGCTTCTATGTCTCGCCCTTCTTGCCGCTCCTGCAGTCATTGACTGCGTCACAGCTCGGTTGCTTGCATAGCACAAAGCTCGACCACATGCTCCTTCACCTCTCTGTAGCGATGGTATGGAAGATCATCACCCTGTAGATCAATACGAATATCCGCATTGACATAATCATGTGTATCATGGTGTTCACCAACTCTATCGCTCTCGAAATACCTCGAGAGACAGTCAGCTACCTTGTTCAGTTCGCCTTTGACATATGTGATGTCAAAGTTGTAGCGAGACATATAATCAATCCACCGGCATTGCCGGGAGGACAACATTGCTTGAGTTTTGAAGAACTCAAGTGCTTTATGGTCCGTAATGATGTGAATCTTATATCCCATCAATTTGTCTTCCCACTTGAGGAGTGCCTCAAGTATCGCCAGCATTTCGAGCTCATGGACCGCATAATTCTGTTGGGCCGAGGTGAATTTCCTCGACATGAACCCAGCTGGTCGACAATTCTGCCAGGAACTTCCCTGGCCATACATTGCTCCTACTCCGGTCTTTGAGGCATCACAGATGAGCCAGGTCGACAATTCTGCCAGGAACTTCCCTGGCCATACATTGCTCCTACTCCGGTCTTTGAGGCATCACAGATGAGCCAAATCGGCTCATCACGTCTGGGATCTATGGGACGAATGACTGGCGTCTTTGAGCAGATCCTCTTGATCATCTCAAAACAGCGTTGGTGTATAGGTCTCCATATGAATGGAGCTCTGTTCTGCGTGATGGACATCAAAGGTCCAGTATACGCTGTAATATCAGGCAGACAGTTGCCGATATAGTTCACTAGTCCCACTGCGTGATGGACATCAAAGGTCCAGTATACGCTGTAATATCAGGCAGACAGTTGCCGATATAGTTCACTAGTCCCACAAATCTCTGCACATCGTTATAGTTACAAGGCACACGCCAGTCGCGTATGCGATCGATTTTGTCCTGGTCAGGGTGAATACCCTGACTGTCAATCTTGTGTCCGAGGCAATCTACTGTCTTGGCATATAGTTCACATTTCTTCCACTTGAGGTACAGCAGATTAGACCTCAGTCGCTCGAAAATAACACGAAGATGCTCTTTGTATTCTTTGATTGAATTGGAGTATATGAATATGTCGTCCAAATATATATGGACGAACCTCCCGATAACATCCCGGAAGATGGAGGTCATCAACTTCTGAAACGTTGCAGGAGCATTACAATCTCCTATCTGCATGATGTTGCTCACATATGTTCCTGTGATCGACGAGAACACTGTCTTGGGATATCAGACAAGCAAATTCTCACTTGCTCATAAGCATCCGTCAGGTCAATTTTTGACCTGAACTTTGCTCTTGCCACATCCTCTCAAATCACTTCCTGATCCGGAAGTGGCATCATGTCCTTTACGGTGTTGTCGTTGCGTTGGCAAGCATCCAATGCTGTTCTCAATGTACCATCTTTCTTCAGAATGCACAATAGCGGAGCAGCTTGGGAGGCCGGTTGGGCCTCCCACCAGTGGGCTCTCAGGTACCGATTGGTCTTGTCTCGGAGCTGCTGCTGTAGCGCCATTGGACATCGCAGCAAATGATATTTATACACCTTATTCTCATCAATAAGGTTGATTTCATGATTGACCTCATGCCAAGGAGGTAACTCCTCCTTGGTTCCATTCAGAATATCCCCAAATTCCTGCTGCCACTGCGAGCGTAGGTCCGGAATGTCCTCCTTCATAAAACCACTGGTTTTACCTTTGCCCTTCTAGTCCACATCCTTCCGTGGATGCCCGGACAGCTTTGCTTGTATGGCTGGGCGGCCATACTTCTCTCTGAGGGCAGTAATCCTCAGCTCACTGTCATCCGGCGTGTGCAGTCGCACAGGCACTTCCTTTCTGCTTCTCCGCGACGTCACAGACAGTCCGTCGAAGAATACCTCACTCGGTGGCAATATATTGTCATCACTAGCCTGACAATATGACTCCTCCTTCGGCGTCCATCATGGTCCATTCCACGCATACATTGATGCCACTAGCTCATTCCACTCAGCAGGCATTCATGGATCAAACACCCATTCAAACGTGGGATAAGGTACCGGTCGATCCCAGATTGACCAATTCGTATGTGTGGAGGATGCCTCGTCCTCCATCAGTCCTTGTTTGTCACCCGTTACTAAGTCCTCGACCTTTACTCGCAACGACGTCGGCTGGCACTCTGTGCTTGCCATGTGCTGAGGCCACTTGTCCTCAGGCTTACCCTGTTTTTCACACTCCATCTTGGGGTTCTCCCCCCTCTTCAGAGTACGTTCATACTCTACAGCTTCACTCTCCAGCATTAACACAGCAGGACTATCCATTGGCAAGCTCGCATGAGCTTGCTCCTCATCCTCTCCATCCTCCACCGTAGGCAGTTTCTTGCCTCCGCCTAGTCAATGTCGCCTGACTAGCACCTTCTTCTCCGTGGCGCGGTGTCGATGGAGACGTCCATCACCATTATCTATGGTCACTCGCACTGCAGAAATGGTGGTGCCATCCACCACTATCTCATTCTTCATGAAGTCAAGCACAACCTTGTGCTTCCTCATATACGGCATGCCTATAATCATGTCATAACGATCAAAATTTGCCACGTCAAGATACTCTTTTGACTTTGATCTAGCACAGGTGATACTCACCTGCGTACCAAACTGTACTGCAGCTCGGCTGCCCACAGTACCCAATTGAAGGAGTAATGGCTCCTTCAATTCACTCACAGAAATATCATGCACTTGGCAAAACTGAGGTGTCACCCCAGTAGTCGTACTACCTGAATCCCACAATGTCCACGCCTTGTGGCCATTCACTTCAACGTACGACGCCAGACACTCCTTGTCTTCGCGCTTCAACACCGGCCGTACCAGCTTCTCCAGAGCCTTGCGAAGGTGTATTTTATACACCTTCACATTGGCTGCTCCAACTGGTCGGTCTAGTGCGCTAGCCGGGTAGTCCGTCAGAGCTCCCATGAATTCTGAGTCTGACTCCCGGGCATAATAGTCGTTGTCGTATACGTCAACCTCAACATATTCGTCATCCGACAACTCCTCTACCACAGAGGCATTTTCATCCTCTGGTGCATCAGGACTGAGGTTCTCTACCTCTTCGTCTTCCACATCAGGTTCATTTCCCGAGTCTATCCCTTCAGCATCTGGGATAGCAGTGTGTGCTGCCCGTACATATGCACGTGGCTTAACCATAGGCCGTCCACCACCCACTGGACATGCATTTGCAAAATGCCCAGGCTGGCCACATTTGAAGCACTTATTCGCCCCGAAAGGGCGAGCTGCTTCAAACTTTGGTGGCCCAGTCGGTGTTGGCACTTTAGCCTCACCAGTAGTCTGGTGTGGCCGAGCACCCTCTCGGCACGGACCCCTCTGAATGTCCTGCGCTGGTGCATTCCTACGGTCCCCAGGCTGGTCGCTATGGAAGCATCGTTCCTGCCAAGGTGCTGCTCTTATCACAAACTGCGGATTCGTATTGCCCACCATTTCTTTTTGACGGGCCCAGAAGGTGCCTACCTTCCGAGGCTCATCCTTGTTGGCTGAACAAACCTTTGAGCTATGTAGCCCAAAGTGTCGTGCAATTTTGTGGGCTTGCTCGTAGCGCAACGCATGCGCTACGAACTCCTCAACAGTATTCACTTCGGGCGATAGCCCGTCATCACAAATGAGAGACTCTCTCATTGCATCGGGTATCCCACACAGGAAGGTATCAATCATTACCCAGTTGTCTGGGTAAATAGACATATTCTGTGCATGGTCTATCAAAGCGTCATAGAAACCTTGAACACCCAATCGTTCAGTGTAGGACGTTGCAATGAACGCCTCCCGAGCATTCTGCATGGTAGATGCACTTACGAACCGGTTATACAATTCAAGGATTACATCCTTGAATGTCCATTGCTGTCGTGCACGATTATAGTGCAAGACATGATGTCAAAACCAGGCCTTGGCCGGTCTACATCCTTGAATGTCCATTGCTGTCGTGCACGATTATAGTGCAAGACATGATGTCAAAACCAGGCCTTGGCCGGTCCGTCTAGGAACTCCGGAAGAACGAATACACGTTCTCGATCCAGGCGATCCCCCCCATACTGGCATGCTGCCAGATGGTTACACACATCCATCGTCCAGTTTTCCAAGTCACTAAACTTGGACTCCCCTCTGTATGGTTGGATGTGTTTTGATTCCGCCTTATGCAGCTTGATACCTTTGGGAAGGCGCAATGCTACGCCTACCGCATCGTCAATTATGCTACTGAGGCATTGGTGCATATTCTCAGTATACACCTTTGTCGCCTCAGTTATCCCAGGCGTTTTATTCCTACCTTCTGCTGGAGGTACTACAGAGAATGCACGTACTGGTTGGTGACCTGTATAGTGCACTTTCCCTGCATCATTCCAATGCAGTGGGCTCTCCTGTCCCCCTAGCCCTTCTGTCACCTGTCTTTCAGGGACTCGGCTCAGATCTACCATGGGCGGGTCCCCCCTCCTAGTGTCAGGCTGACGTGTCCGTTGGACATATTGCCTTCTCATTTCATCGATGGGTGTTATCCCATTGAATAAAATCCCCTGGTCATCTATCCAGGAGTGTCCCTGGCATTTCAGGTCTTGGTTCTGCATGCGCTGATGACGCCCAAAGTTTGGTCAGTAACAAATGTAACTATAATGTTACCGTACCAAAAACTTGCGTTGGGCGCGCTAAAAGTAATGAGAGGAGTCCCGGGCAGGTCCCAGAGAATGTGCCTGTGAAAAGGAGGAAAAGTCGGTAAGGGAGTCGGCAAGTGTAAAGCGCTAAGGTAAAGCGCCTATGAAAGAGCGGTAAGCAAACACGGCAATGTGAGCGGCAAGAGCACGGTATGCTTAGCAAAGTCTAAGCATCAATAATGCCTGCCATAGTTGCAAGGCGCGAGTGTGTCGAGTGTTGACGAGCGTCTGCAACTGCCGATGAGTTTGACGTTGCTGACCGTAAATGAGCTCTTGAGCGTAAGGGAGACTGACGAAAGAGGAGCAGGAAATTCTGGTCTGTTATTCTGATCATGTATGTACAAGTCGGTAAGTACTTTATATACTACAAGGAGTTCACCGTCGCCAGTGACCAACCATTGCCAAAGTGCGGTAAACTGGAAAATTTCATAGGGGTAGCTCCAACGGTTTCAGATCCCTACCGTCCATTGAAGATCCTTGGCACCACCAGGCGGCAGATCGCAGTGCTAAATCATCAATCCATCACCCTTCTGTCTGTCAGAACACCTAAGCGACGTTAGGCGCCAAATCGAGACGCTAAGCGATGTCAGACGCCAAGGTCAAACGCCAAGCTGTCCGTCAGTTTTTGATAGATCATCAGGCTTCTTTCTAAGCGCTGTCGTCAGTGACTGATGCCATCTGTCAGTTGTCATTCTTGCTGCCGCCGGCGCTATCACTGATCGGATCTGCTTCTTGCCGTACCTGGCCGTCAAATATCGCCAAAATTGGATAATTAGCGCGTGCTAAGGTATTTTGAGTTGGTGCCGCATTGCCGTTGCCTGCCGTTGATGCGCTGATGAGCTCCCATTATAGATGACCACGGATAGCGCCAACACAAGCACCTCACATTGGCACACTGGGACCACCAGGAGCGGCACGTCTTAGCGCTCCAGGGGCTAATTTTTGCATATTTTTATGTTAATAACTCGCAGCTGGAGCCTCTAATTACTCCAGGACCACTCTTTATGGCACCATCTATTCTTAGCACTCCTCTTGACACCTTGCCGCACCTTGCCACTCACCCTTCAGGGCCGTACACGGACACAGACACTTGGCACCCATGATGCTCTTAGCCGGTGGCAGCAGGAATGATGAAGTATTTTATGACAGGCAGCTTGGAGTTTCACCTTAGCACCTGACGTCGCTTAGCTTCTTGCCGACTCAGACCGACAGCATGATTGTGGACCTTTTTCACCATATAGTTTAATTCAGGGCATTTACTTACATATAAATACTTACTTTTTGTTAGTAGTACGGAATCAATTTGGCAGTAGGGATTGTATCCCAACATTTTGGTCACCCTACGCAACAGACTACCTTTTTGTTGACCGTGTCGGCAAGGGGACTCTGCTTTAGTTCTCTCTCACCCTTTCTGTCTGCAATCTCTTAGTGTCTTGCAACTACGGCAAGGCATTTGCGCTTAGATCTGCTAAGCAATCTCGTCATTTTATCATCTCTTTTAGGTGCTAACACTTAGCGCCTCTTAGTGACCCCTTTACAGTGTCTCTTAGCGCCTTTCCTTGGCGACTCTCTCCCACACTCCTTAGCGCCTTTTCTTGGCGACTCTCTCTCGCGCTCCTTAGCGCCTTTTCTTGGCGACTCTCTCTCGCGCTCCTTAGCGCCTTTTCTTGGCGACTCTCTCTCGCGCTCCTTAGCGCCTTTCCTTGGCGACTCTTTCCCGCGCCTCTTAGCACCTTTCATTGGTGATTTTTAGCATACTCTTGCCGCATTTTTGGGCCTTAAATAAGCGCCAATCTCCCCTTTTCCTTACCACCAACCTCTTGCCTACTGTGCGTTCTCTGGGACCTGTCCGGGACTCTCTCCCATACTTAGCGCGTCCAAAGCTATATTGACTAAGTAGCTGTACTAGTGATAGTGCACCTTAGCGCAATTTGGGCGTCATCAGCGCTGATCCTGTATGGGGTCCTATCAGCGCTGATAAGCTACCCTCTCCGCAAACTTATCAGCCAACGGCACTTGATTCGTCAGTGGAGTATTCTCCACTGATTCCTGTTTTGGATGAGGGTGCCTTGTTCCCCCCATTTCGGGTAGGTTACTATCTACCACAGGTATGGTAGACACCGATTCAGCCGTCGACAGAGGTCTCCTTAGTTGACCTCTGAATACATTTTGTCTCTGTGCTGCTGCGAACCTTGCAGCGAACTGCTCGTCAGACTCTCCTGCTTGCTGGGGAGCATATATATTGCTCATCTCTGTGCTGCTGCAAACCTTGCAGCGAACTGCTCGTCAGACTCTCCTGCTTGCTGGGGAGCATATATATTGCTCATCACCTCTTCCAGGTGGGGAGACAACTCTGGCTTTGCCACTGAAGGTATACTCAGAATCAAGTTTGCCCCCTCTGGGGTCGAGGCAGCTGATCCTCGATTAGCCTTGTGGTACATATATGCTTGGGCTTCCAGCTCAAAAATCTGGACATACAATGTAATGTATTCAACAGTATTTAATTGAGGTACATTATCACCTCTAGCCTGTAACAACCGTATGTGTTTCAGTACATACAGTCCTAGTCGAGCACGAGTGGTATCCTTCGTAATGCTAGGGTATCTTTTCCATAGCATAGCACACTGAACCTGAAGGATGGACTCACTCCGTCCACTCTTCTCGTCATCGGAAGTTTCGTCTTTCCAATGTACTGCCGGTGTTCTTTGCTCGGGAATTGTCGTTTCCTGCGGCACTCCAACTTCCTGCTGACGTTGCGTCAGTGGAGTGGACTCAGTTGGCACTCTCCAACTGCCCACCTCAGGCCTCGGCATCTTCCCCAGGAAGTACGACAAAGGTCTGCGACCTTCAGTTGGTCCCTGAGCGCTACTCCTGCCTCAGGCCTCGGCATCTTCCCCAGGAAGTACGACAAAGGTCTGCGACCTTCAGTTGGTCCCTGAGCGCTACTCCTGCTCTGGAACTGTCGCCCAGACCTCCCAGTCTGCATGGGAAATTCATGTTCCCTGCTGGGTCACTGTTCCAGGTCTTCCACAGCTGCCCCTGGTCTCGCTGCACCGCTTGGCGCAGCTGTCGGCCATACTTCACTCCATTGCGTCCCTCCTGGCATCCCCTGAGGCTGCCGGGAAGGCTCAGCCTCTGTATATTCTGACCTGGAACAACCCAGGTCAGTCACCGCAGATTGAGGATACGCCAACAACTGGTCGATGGTCTCACCATCGTGTGTTGGTTCAGTGGAACGATTGGTCTCCATCCAATCAGGCGTTGATACGTCTCTATTACTCCGGAAGTGTGCGTCAAAGAAGTTGATGCACTGTTCGATGCAATCACAGTCTAGGCTATTGGTCTAGACACATAGTCTTTGTTCATAGTATCAGAATTGAACCCGAAAGGTTCAAAAAAGTGAAACAAAGTCAAGTATGGTTAGCCTTACAGTCACACTAACAGAACCAGATCGATAATCAATTCTAGTACTACAAAGTATGACAGTAAAATTGGCTGCCTTATGTAAGGCAGCCAGCATGTATGTAAAGTAATAAGAACTAATTAATATAGAAGTATGACAGTAAAATTGGCTGCCTTATGTAAGGCAGCCAGCATGTATGTAAAGTAATAAGAACTAATTAATATAATTGTATATTAATTAATTACTAAAATATATTATGTTACACCCTATTAAACAGCATCAATGACAAGTCATTCGAATCGATTCAAATGCAGGTTTCCCGGGGCCTCGCTGACACGACGGCAGAAGCTCCCTATGCCTCATCCAACATCAGAAAGCTATTCCAGACCGTTGACAGCTTGTCGACTCTCTCCAAAGTGACCCCTATCGACACCATTCTTTCCGCCCGCGACACAAAGACCCAGGCACACCCACACAATCACGGCCCTAGCTTCCCATGTTGCAAGATTTGCTACGCATCTAGGTTATCCTGCCGAGCCCACACCAAGGAATGGTGTATTTGACCGGGCAATGGGATGGCTGGAAAAACCATAGAGGAGTCGAAGGCTGCACGACAGGCCGCCCGAGGAGGAGCCAAAGGAGGGAAAGGTGGAGCCAAGTCAGGAGCCAACAGCATTAAGAACGGAATTGCCGTAAAAGGACTGGACGGACAAGCCTACATTGTAGACATAGACAATCTACAGAAGGTCCAACTCGAGAATGTGACAAAACCCACCGAGTTTGCAGGCACGGTAACCATAAACACCACAGACTTCTTCGAGTACCAAGGTTTCATGGCCATTGAGGACGAAACTAATGACATCAACCACGAACTACAAGCAACGATCGATTGGAACACACACATGATCCCACGGACTCACAGCTGCGAAACCATCCTGGCAACCACAGCAATCATTCCCGCAAACCCTCTGAATGATACACGATTGATCTCACTGACCGAGAAACTTTTCTACATGGACTCTGGCACTACTGTCCATATCTTGCCGTGCGCCTCAGACTTCATCACACTGAAATCAATCCCGCCGCTGATACGATGCTGTACCAGCAGTCAGGGACACAACATGCACCAGAAGTCAAAATAAACATTTAATTATGGGCTGAAAACTGTAAGCCTCCTGGTAGCAGTCTCAACAAATTATATCTCCAAAAACACCCCAATAAATACACAGACAGTACAGAACAAAGGGCAGGGACCAGCTCAAGCTATCAACTCAACAATAGTCCAACCACTGTTATGGGGAGGGGAAGCATGGGAGCTGGCAGAGGTGACAAAAGGGGATCAAATTGTGATGATCTAGATCAAGATCTGATCTGACAATCCCCAATTTGATATGACTGAAAGGGGAAAGGGAAAGAAGCATGGAGGG
Organism: Macrolepiota albuminosa; assembly: GCA_027475525.1. NCBI lineage: Eukaryota > Fungi > Basidiomycota > Agaricomycetes > Agaricales > Agaricaceae > Macrolepiota > Macrolepiota albuminosa. The sequence goes on along the minus strand of JAMWFC010000084.1, from coordinate 175,611 downwards.
ATGTCAAAAGAGATGAATAGAATGGTGGCACATGCATTGAATGGAGGAAGGGAGGGATGAATGGAATGGTGGCACTGAAACATGCATTGAATGGAGGAAGGGAGGGATGAATGGAATGGTGGCACTGAAACATGCATTGAATGGAGGAAGGAAGAGATGAATGGAATGGTGGCACTGAAACATGCATTGAATGGAGGAAGGAAGAGATGAATGGAATGGTGGCACTGAAACATGCATCACCAAAATGGAAAATGGAACAACAAATTAGGTCAGGAATGCTGGGAGGTCAAGAGCAAAAAGTCATGTGATCTGGTGGTCTGTGCACTGGAAAATTAGTATAAATAGTCCAAGTAGAGTAGAGAATAACCAGGCAATTGATAGGCAAAGGCTCGGTGGTTCCCAGGGAGTGAATCACTTAGGCTAGAGTTTATTGAACACCTCTCATTGGAAGTCTATTGGTAGACAAAGGCTCGGTGGTTCCCAGGGAGTGAACTGCTTAGGCTGGAGTTTATTGAGAACCTTCTTCTGCCCATCAGGATATTTGATATTCTGTGAAGCACCCAATACATCAAGTTTTTATCATCAAGCACCAGTGTGGATTAGAGGTCACTTTCTAAGACTTCAAGAAAGCCCCAGAACTATCAGTACTACTTGCAACCAAGTACTACACCGTGAGCAGTAAAAGGAGTGGGAGGAACGTCGATAGAAGCAATAGAAATCGGACAGATCCGCCTCCAAGTCCAGAATCAAACGGAGATTTACCTGAACAACGCGCTTTACATACCCAACTCGACCATGTGGCTTATATCCATATCAGCGCTGACAGCTGGCATGCATGCGCTGATAACGTTCAGCTGCTCAGGTGTAACCATCCTCAATGAGGAAAGCGGCACTTTACTGGCTGCCGGGCCGCTAATCCCCAGCAGAAGATTATACACACTCGAACTACAGTCTGACCTATTTGAACACGCACTCACCACCGCACACCGCCCTGTTCACCTCGACACCTGGCACTGGCGCTTGGAACATGCGAATTACTAAGTGGTCGCGACCATGGCTCATGCAGGCCTACTCCCAGGTACGCCGTCCATCTCCTTGCACATGCAACCTAAATGTGACATATGCATCCTCGGGAAACAGACAAAAACGTCGGTACCCAAGGTGCGGGAGGCAGGGCATAGGGCAAGGGAGAAGTTGCAAATAGTGTGGATAGATCTCGCGGGACCTATGAATGTGCAATCATATAGAGGAAACAAATATATTATGGATCTTGTCAACGATTACACGAACATGCCATGGTCCATACCGCTCAAATCCAAAGCTGATGCATTCATAGCATTACAAGCGTGGGAGAAGGAAAGAGAGCTGGAAACAGGAAAGAAAGTGGGCACGTACTGCACAGGACACGATGGTGAGCTCAAAAACCACCAAATGAGGGAATGGCTAGCATCGACAGGAACAAAACATGAGTACGGGGCTCCCTATATGTCAAAACACATGGGACGGGTTGAGAGAATGCACAGGACGCTCCTGGGTAAAGCAAGGACGATGAGGCTGGCTGCCAGATGCCTGGACTCATTATGGGATGAATTCTATCTTACTGCAGCACATCTTCATGCCAAGACTGCAACCAAGTCCCTCAGTGGTAAGACTCCATTCAAACTATGGTATGATCAAATTCCCGACTACTTATACATGCGAGAAATCAGATGCAGGGCATTCGTACTTGTCTTACACCAGCATAACCCAAAAATCAACACATGAGGGATCGAATGTGTTCTTATAAGATACGCACAGAATTCCAAGGCGTATCGATGCTACGACCCAAAGACCAGAAGAATATATGAGTCCTATCATGTACAGTTCATAGAGCGACATGAGGACCCATCCAACTCGACCCATGGTACCATAAAAACGATCGAACCAACACCTAACCTTGCTCCCGTGACAATGACTGCTGCTCCCGCGACGATGACTGCACCCACATCGATCGAGGATATACACAAAACGTCATCAAATGCCCCTTATTCTACAAACGATGACGATGAAGATGATTACACGATCATGCACAATGAAATTGCCCCGACTCAGGGTGACATCACAGGAAGCCAAACAGACAACGAGAACGACGAACAGATCTTACCTCGCTGATCCACCCGTACACGTGTATCCACCATGAAAGCCAGCCCTGAACATCCACCAAATACACGCACAGAACAGGCAGTGGAAGAATCGCGGGCAGCAGGTGAACAACTACACTAAGCAAGAATCGATAAGCGAAATAACCAGTCAGCTGCTCAAGCTCCAGCCCCAGAGCCACCAAAAATCAATGACAACAACAACGGGAACCTACCAGATCCGCTGGCACTGCAGCAGGAAGGGGGAAATGTGGAGGACCAGAGCATACCTGACCTGGCGAACATTGCCTCACTTAAGAGCATTGAACATCTGCTGAGTGTCGCTGAATCGATGGAAAGCCTGCTGTCCGTTGACCTAGATGACGAGCCGTGTTCATGAAAAGAGGCATTAGCATCGCCGTACGCAAAAGAATGGACTGCTGGATATCAAGAGGAACTGAACTCACTCAAAAGCATGGGCGTATACAGACTAATTCCTCATGACCAAGTTCCTGCAGGTCAAAAAATCCGCAAGGGCAGGCCCATCTTCAAGATCAAAAGAGACAAGACTGGCAAGGCGACGTGATTCAAGGTTCGTCTTGTGTTCAGGGGATATGAACAGATCCCTGGGAAACAAAAGCACATCACCAACGAGACCAGTTCTTGGGAGGCGCAAAAGGAACGACACAGAGGTATTTGGACAGCAGGGCGAACGAGAGCCTAGACCCCCCATGAGGCCAAGGGAGCACCAAGAAGCTGCAAATGACATGGTGTCGGACACGGAGATGGAAGACAAGACAACGACCACAGAGGCCGAGACCGTCATCACATACCAGCTAGAAAACCTCCGTAGAGAATTGAAACGCTTTTCTGACCACCACGTGTGGGGGACAAGGGCCATTGAGGCAGCGTACGCAGTGGCAAAGAAGTTCATCCCGGAACTGATAATTGCAGGTGAGAAGTCGATTGAAAACAAGGATGCTGATACCTTGCGTGCACTTCAGGAAACAGCAGAACTACGGGCCATGGTCAAGGATCTTGCCAAAGCAGTAAGTGACCTAGCAACATGCCAGGAGATGGGACAGAGAGGACCCAGAGAAGAACAATGGAAACAGACAGAAACGCAGGTAGCGAGGACAGTTGTGGTGGATGGACCGACCTACCGACCAACGAAAACCAACCCAACGCCAACGAAGACACCAACACAGCGACAGCAATACATACCATGCTCTCCGAGAGACCAATATCACCCAGCACGGTTGATTATTGTCCCTAGAGGCGTTAAAATTGATGCGAACCAATTAAACCCCCGGAGACTGGTAAACTTAATCAACAACCGACTGGCACAGTCAGAAAGTACCAAACACCTACGGGTGGCATTGGCACAGTATAACCACAACCAAAACCTTATTATCATGATGCAAGAGGACCAGAAAGGAGAGGAACTGAGGCGGCACGCTGAGAAGTTCATTGATATTTTTGGAGTACCACCACACACAATCGACATGCTAACGGATGACAGGAGGTACAAGGTCAGGATCAATGAGGTGTGGACAGGGAGAGATGGAAATGGTGGTTACAACACCCCGGAAGAACTGAAAGAAGAGATTGAAAGGTTTAATCCGATAATGTCCAAAGTAACGCTAATGGGATTACCTAGATGGATGCGCACTGAGACCGACCTACAAACCAAGGAACACTCATCGATAGTACTGGAGTTTGCCAGAGAAGAGGATGCACAGACGCTGCTCACTACGAGATATGTGGCGATGTATACTAACTTCTGCAAAGTGGTTTATCATGCGGACAGATCCCCGGTACTTCAGTGCAGCAGATGCTGGACCATTGGACACCATGTATCATGATGCAAGAATGACATCAGATGCCGAGTGTGTGGAGAAGGACACAAAGAGAAAGATCACAGAGAGGCAGAAAACACAAGGACGACGGCAGAGGTGATGGGGGAAGATGTAAATGAGGAATATAGGGAAGAAGGAGGAACAAGGTGCGTCAACTGCAAGGGTAATCACCCTGCAACTGATAGAAACTGCCCCAAGAGGAGACGGGCACAGATGATAGCTAGAGAGAGAGATGGAACAGGCATGGAGGGCGGCATACCGCTATGCAAGAGAAAGACTATCAGAAGGAAAACGACCGAACTGAATGCAGACAAGGAACCAGGCAAAGACTGACCCAGGGTGCCAGGGAACGGAAAACAAGCCAGCACAAGGAAGGAAGGGAACGACAGACACACCACACCACGACCTGGACAAGGGAATGGTGAGAGTGGGAAGAACACAGGGAAAAGCACAAACAAGAACATGGCTCTCAAAAACCTACTGAACCACCAAGAGGAAGAGAGGTGGGACAAGATGGAAGTCAAGGAACAGGTAGAGGAAGAGATGCAGATGCACAGTAATGTACAACAACTATGAAGACAAAACCAATTTGCATTGCACAGCTAAATACCAACCACAGCAACATTGTATGCCACACCATGCTAAATACATTTATAGGTAAATTCAATATAGTTCTAGTCACGGAACCGTGGTGGGGAGACATTGGAAATAAACAGAAAGGACCGGCATCCCTAGCGGCGTGGACACCAATCCTACCAACAGCGAGGATACTGGTGGACAGACGACCAAGGGTAATGACCTACGTGAAGAAAAGACAGGACTTTGAAGTAACGTTATGATCAGATCTCACAAGAGATCTCGACATACAAATAATTGATATAACACACTAACTACCCGACAGTTACTATAGTAAATGTATACAACCAACCCAAAGGTAGAAACGACACGCTACGGGAGGACGATGCCTCTATGAGGCTGCAAGAGATTGACCTCCCAACGGAGAGGCCGGTTATTCTGAGTGGAGATTGGAACCAGCACCACCCCATGTGGAGCAAAGGAGAGCCACAACCAACAGAGAGAACACAGGCACTCATCGACTGGATGCAAGAACACGACTTCACAATGTTGAATGAAAAAGAAGTGTGTAAATATCACGAGCACCGCAGGTGAGGAGCGACATCGGTACTGGATCTCACATGGGCAAATACAGAAGCAATGGCCCTGGATGCCACAAAGGAATGAGCAATTGATCCAGAACTGGCATGCGGATCGGACCACTTTGCACTGAAGTGGACAATAGAACACGGAGTAACAGAGATACAGAACGTGACTGGAAGTCGATATAACTTCAAGGAGACGAAACCAGAAGAGTGGAAGAGAACATTCAAACAAGAGATGAGCAAAAATGCGGAAAGGTGGGTGAATATCCAGAACTTGCAAGCTCACCAATCCACAGATGAACTTGATGAAGATGTGGAGTTGATAATGGAGGCAATGAAGGTGGCGACGGAGGAGCATGCAAGCAGGAGGAAGCCTTCAGACAAAGCCAGACCATGGTGGACCAAGGAATTGGGAGAGGCAAATGAGAGGCGGATGAGACTCCGAGAGAACCAGAGGGCATACCTGACCAGATAGGGAGAGCAGAGTGATGAGATAAACAAAGAAATAAGGAAAGTAACTAACTTTTTCCGAAGACTGTACAAACACAAAAAGACAAGATGGATAAACGAGACACTGGAGGAGGCAACACCGGAGAACATGTAGAGACTGCAGGGATGGTCAAAGGGGGCGAGGAACTACCCGTCGCCAGTGATCAAAAGGAGGGGGGAGACCTCAGCAATAGAACACGAAGAAAAGTGCGACACACTGAGGGAGGCCCTCTTCAAACCTCCCCCAACGCTTGAGAATAATGACGTACCCGACCTGACAAGAGAGCAGACACAGGACCTCACGTATTACAAGCTTACGTGGAAGGAAGTCAGGGAGGCAATCTACAGACACAGCATGAAGAAGGCACTAGGAGTAAGTCAGCAGCCATTCAACATGGTACGATGGGCATGGGAAGCCGACAGTGACACAATTTTCGCACTAATGCACTATTGCATTGAAAGTGGATACCACCCACGGCCATGGAGACAAGCAGTAGCGGTAGCCCTACGAAAGCCAGGCAAACCAGACTACTCAGAACCGAAGGCTTACAGACTTATCCAACTGCTGGAATGCCTGGAAAAGGTACTAGAGGACATAATTGCCAGGAGGATAGGCTTTATGGTAGGCAAGGGGGACCTGGTACCCCTGACACAGTTTGGAGGACATCCGAGCAGCTCTACAAATGATGCATTGCTGACACACATTGAGGACATACAGGCTGCAAGAAATGATGGAAAGGTAACGTCAATACTAACCTTTGATATTTCAGGGTTTTTTGACAATGTCAACCATGCATGACTGCTGAGGGAACTCCACTGAAAGGGGATTCCGCTACTGTTGGTAAGATGGGTTGCATCATTTCTAAGTGACAGACAAGCTGTGGTGTGCCTAGACAGAACAAGGGGAGAGATGAAACCAGTGAAGAATGGCATCCTGCAGGGATCGCCAGTCTCACCAATACTCTCAATAATATATGGGAGCGAGATCCTCGAACTTATGGAGGCCAGATGGTCTAGACGGAAGGAAGATACAACGCTACTAATGTACATAGATGACGGGACACTCAGGGCCGCCTCCAAGTCCCTAGACGTGAATGTCACGACACTCAGGCGGGATTTCATTTTCATAAATGGATGGCTAACTAAAGTGGGACTCTCAACAGAACCAGAGAAAACAGGACTCATGCATCACTCATGGAAGCAGGATAGAGGGTACTCCCCAGCAATCAGGCTACCCATGCCAGATGGATCGGAGACGACCATCAGAGCAGGGGAGACAATCCGCATCCTAGGCCTACACATTGACAGGAAGCTGACTTTTAACCAGCACGTAAACATCATAATGCAAAAGGCAAAGAAGGCAGTGGCATGCACACGCATGCTAGCAAACACAATTCGTGGACTGAGCCAAAGCCAGCTTAGGATGATCTACAAGGCGTGCGTGGCGCCGATCATGACCTACGCCAGCCCAAGATGGTGGACAGGTAAGAAAATTCACATGAAAAAACTGACTAAGGTACAGAACGAAGCACTTCGGCACATGGCAGGAGCCTTCAGGACAACCCCAATAAAAGCCCTGGAAGTTGACATGTCAGTACCACCAATTGAAATCACAATGAGCATGGCCCTAGGGGGACATGCAAACAGACTACACAAGCTGAAGACATCCAACCCGGTACTGGAGAGATTACCTGAGGAATGGCGACAAGGGAAGCCCACGACCAACCCTCCACCATTCCTACCCAGGACTACTGCACGGAAGGGAAGACACGTTAAAATGACACAGCTAGAGAGACTGACAAGGAAGACGTACAAGCCAGGGATAGGTGAGAGCATTGACCCATTCATCTCTGCCATGGAGAAGAACAGCAAAGGATTACAACAGACGACTGAAGATCGCGGGGGCACCCAAAGGGAGCACCAAAGCTGATGAAGCCAAAAAACATAGAGAGAGAGTAGATCAGTACAAATACGATGGCAGCCGTATCTGCGTATACTCCGACAGCTCCATGATGGAGGAGGACCGAGGGAAGGGAGTCAGAAACATGGGATGGGGGATAGTCGGATACCACCGGGGAAGAGGCAGCATGGGACACTGCGCAGAAGTTTACGATGCTGAGTTAGTTGGACTAACACAAGCAACGAAGGCCGCCACAGAATACACAAGAACTCACGAACAGGTAAGACACATACACATATTTGCTGACAACACAGCCGCAGTAACCTCGATATACGAACCGAAACCCACACCAGGCCAACAACAGATGGTTAGAACCATGCATATGGTGGATGAATTCCTGCACCAAGATGAGGAAAGGACATTCAGCATCGAGTGGTGTCCAGGACACAAAGATGTTGAGGGTAACGAGCACGCCGATGAAGAGGCAAAGAGAGGCGCAGACATCTGGACACGGGACTTCATGACAATGACAAATGCAAAAAGGACCACAAAGGAGGAGGCCCTGGAACAATGGAGAGGAGATTGGCAGAAGGCGTCGACTGCTGGGGGATTCTCCATTGCGAACAGGATGCCACCAAGGTAGAAACCAAGGAAACACGTCACACACACACCGAGAGAGGTGTTCGGCAGGCTCATACAGTGCCGGACAAAACATGCCTTTATTGGTGAGTACTATGCAAAGTTTGTAACTAACGAATCAATAAGGTGCCCGTGCGGGGAGAGGTTCCAAACACGGGAACATGTGATCCTAGAATGCCCGAGATATGACGAGTACCGCTACATACTACGGGAAGCAGATGAACTAATGGAACTGGAAAAGCTGTTGGGGACCAAAGATGGAATTGAGGCAATGGTCAAATTCTTAGGGAAGACTGGAGCATTTACGAAAACAGGGATGAAGAAGACACAGAGAACGATGCCGATGATCGACAATGAAGAGAACGAGATAGATGAAGAAGACTGGTGGAGAAGGGTGGAAGGGGATAGGGAGGCAGCGTACAGGCTGATTGAGGACGAGTAGGGATGAGGGTAGGAGGGAGGAGAGGAGAGGAGAGTGCGACAATGAAGAACGGACAACACTGAAGGCGCACCAAACAGGATGGACCTGGGAATACACACCGTAGAAGGTCAAGGCACCCCATGTACGCGAACACACCAGAGGAATAGGAAATACGCACTGGGCCAGCAGGCCCCACCACAAACCAAGATATCCTGACCACACCTCAAATACTCTTTTCCATAGGGAGTAGTTCGCAATGTAACCCAGCTCACACCTCACATCACCAAAAAACCACATGAAGAGAGTTCTACCTCAAAAAGCTACAAACCACGTCCACAGATAGATAGTCAATCAGTTAGATACTAGGAGTAGTGCACGAGCCAGGCTCTACCTCCACCTCTTAGCCCTGCATAGCGGCTTGCCAGCAGTATAAATAGAAACCATTCATTCATTCATTCAGTCTGGCCCCTTACCTCTCTTACTGGTACTATGCCCTACAGTGCAGTCGACAGGTCACAACTGTCACAGTACCTCTGATTATAGCCGAGGCCTGCCGTTTCAGGCTCTGCCTCGAGTCGTCAAAATCACATCTGTGCACACTATTACTTTATGTCTTCCGATTCCAACTATTCCCCCACTCCATGGGGCAAGTGTCGTCACAGAATGCGATGCTTTTTGGATGTCATGTTTGTTGGGGAAATGAACGATCTCATTTTAAGTAAGTATGTCTTTTTTGATCGCCATAATCTCAATAAATGAAAGACATTTGATTGAACAAAGTCACGTGTCCTTGACGCATCATGTTTGTTTATTCAGATCAACAAAAGAATCATTTGTAGTCCGCTGCGGCATTGTACGGCAGAAGTGAAAAAGCATCATGTTTGTTTATTCAGATCAACAAAAGAATCATTTGTAGTCCGCTGCGGCATTGTACGGCAGAAGTGAAAAAAGCATGACAAACCCTCAAATTGTCGCTGAGAAGGGACTTGATAGTTTCTGCATATTTTTCTTCAGTTCAACCTCGTATGTCTTACAATACACAGTTTAGGATAGACTAGTAAAAAATCTCATGAGAGAGAGCCATAATTGCTGCTACATCAAAAGGTGTCGACTGAGAGGGCCTGTCGACTGCACCGTAGGGCATAGTATTGTAAATTGTTCGTATGTCAAATTCGAAAATATCACTTCTTTTAATTGGAGCTTCAGGTGATGATTTCATTCCCTATCTGTATCAGTTATCCTAATCATCAGTTTATGTAGGCTTCATTGGCAGAACTCTTCTCACCTCCCTTCTCTCGCGAGAGGATAGAGACCGTTTTGATATCACCGTATTAATTCGCCGTGAAGAGCGTGCCGCCTTGATTGGGATAAGCTAGCCTTGAAGACCGTGGTTGCTGATCTATCAGATTGTAGCCTTGTCAGTGCAGCGGCTGAGAATGCTGATGGTACAGTCTTCACATTCAAAGATTCAAGATGACGCCCTTGTTGACCTTGTGCCTGTCTGACAATAGTTGTGATTAATACTGCGAACTCTGATCACCCGGCTGGAGCTAAGGCAATCATCGATGGGTTGACAAAGCGCAAAGCTAAAACCGGAAAAACTGGAATTTACATTCATGTAAGTCATGTTATTACTACATAGGTCTACCGACTCTCACCTTGCAGAATTCTAATCAAGTCGTCCGGTACTGGTGCTCTCACAGATAATGCGAAAGGCGAGTACAAGTCTGAGAAGGTTTACGATGATGAGCATGTCGAAGACATCCAAGCTATTCCTGTGGACTACGTTCACCGTTCCTGCGATAGTGCGATAAGCGCTGCGGGAGCGGCTGGCGATATTCGATCTTACATCGTCATGCCTCCTTTGATTTGTGAGTAATATGCTTCTCTTCCACTATGCACTCATGAGTCCGTTTTGGCAGATGGCCGTGGCGTAAGTTCACCTTCGGCTCGGGCGAAACCAATCTGATTTTCTCCGTACAACAGACCGGACCATTCCATCGCACGTCTGTCCAAATACCGGCTTTGATTCGCAGCGCCCTGAAGCTTAAGCAAGCCTGTTACTACGGCAAAGGCCTCCCTTTGTGGAACGCTGTTCACGTTCAAGACCTGACAACCCTATATTTGATTCTCCTCGACGATGCGTTATCGGCCAACCCTAAGGCTCCGCATGGTGCGGATGGCTTCTATTTCTGTCCGACTGATAGGTGAGTTAGAAGATGTCACTCGTTCCCTTAGGTTGCATTGATTCCTTTTCTTTGATTAGCTTCGAGTGGAAACAACTTGCGCACGAGATCGGTACCCGGCTCTACGGAAAGGGCGTCATTCTTACCGCTGAAACGAGGCCATTCACTGCTGAAGAGGTAGAAGATGCTTTAGGAACTTGGGCTTCTTTTGCCTATGGATCAAACTGTATATCACATTCTTTCTTATCTTCTGTGGGTCATCAACTAATATACTCTTACCAGCTCGTTCCAAGGCTGTCAAGGCCTATAAGCTCGGCTGGATGCCCACTCACGGTGATGAAAATGATGGCTTGTTTGAATCTATCATCCCGGAATACCAAGCTGTTTTAGAGGAAGGGAAAGATCAGGCACCAATTGTTCACTTTAATGAAATGTACGCACTGAGTAAGAAATAATATACATCACGATCTTTGTAGGACTGGAAGCTCACAACGGCCGAAATAATATACTTGAGCTCTTTCTATCCTCGAGATTTCAGACAACTGACCTTGGCAAGATAAGATTAATTACACAAACTCTCACGAATAATCACCTGCCTTTCTTGTTCTTCGCCCTCCATGCTCGGCCCAACATGAAGTTCAGTCCAGTCGTTGTCGCCTTGATCGTCTTCTCCTCTCCTTCCCCCTCCACTTTGAGTTGCCCTACCTTCCACTACGTACTGTCCCTCCTCTACCCTCCCCACTAACTCCCTCATCTGTTCTGCCATCCCTCACTGTCTTTACCATCGCATCCACCATGTTTTCCAACACCTCTCTGTACTCCTCCATGGCCTTCCCCACTGTCTTTAGCATCATCTCCTCAGTCTCTCCTGATCTCAGCTCATCCATTGCCATCGCAATTGCGTCGACCCCTCCTGACTTCGTTCGGGACGTCCTTCTTTGTTATCAGCATAAGTACTGCTGCCTTCAGTGTGTCTACATCGATCAGTCCCTCGACACTGGTTAGAGCCCTGTTGTCGTATAGCCACATTCTCACGTCCTCTGCTGTCTGTACTTTCGAGCTCTGGTCTCTACTCGTGCTTGCTTGAGTGACCATGCCCGGCATCGCGTTGGTCATCTTGCGTGGTTGCTTGACTTCCATTTTTGTCTGCAGTGCCTCTGCTGGCTGATAACATCTCATGTGATTGTTCAATATGGTAGCATAGCATTATAGAGTGTTTTTAATGAAGTCTTATCTACTTCCAATCCTTTGCCTATCTGTCCTGTACTGACTCGTGCCTGCAAAACCCTAGTTCCCATGGTGCTCAGATGGTTCGGTCGATGTAGCAATGATAACTTACAACTGTCCTTGAGTGATGTACATCTACTAAGAATCGGGGGCACACAAGGAAGTTACTGTCAACACAAAAATGATCCAAAAAGCACGATCCTATATAGTATTGTTCCTGGTTATAAATACTAAAGTAAAAGAAGAGAATTGGAGGTCAGCTTCAGCTCATTATGGTTCTTAGACTGTGTGTGTGCTGTTCAATCGGCCCAAACAGCATCAGAACTGTGCAGCAATCAGCGGCTGTGCAGTTCCACAAATAGTCAGGTGTACGCTGTGAACAAGGCCATAAAGTCAAGTCATGGTTGATGATACACCCCATCTCCATCAGCTCTCACTTTGCGACTCACCCTGTAAGGACACAACCTGAATCTATGAAGTTTTTAAGGTTTGTCATTCCAATGAGCTGCACAGTAATGAATTCCAGGAGTTCTTGTACTTACGAAGTATAGGAAGCTCATCAACTTTCTGAGGGCCACTCCCCACATTGATCCTACACCGTCCATCATTCCAGAGCCAGAGAATGCGCATGAAAAAGAATACGCGGTCTTAGAAACACAGTGGAGTGACACCTTCCAAGAGAGCCTGCGTGATTTCCAGGTCAAGTTTACAGAAGAGGAGACAGCCCGGTCAGCAGGAGAGCGTGCACGACGGGATGAATTTGATCGTACAATGTCGAATTTTCTCGATACCTTCCTGAAAAATGACCGACGGCGACGAGAGCTGTACAAGGAAACTGAAGCACTCGAAAAGGAGAGATCTGAAAGGGCTAATGTTGCGCGAGACGCCATATCTGTCCAAGGACGGAAAGATCGTGCACGCGCTTTTGAAAATGACCAAGAGATGCGCGCAAAGCGAGCAGAGTGGTATAGTGGAGTACAGAAGGAACTCTTAAAAGATGGTCGTCAAAGATTGACAGAGAAATACGATGCTCTCAACGCTGCTTTGGTGGATCAATTTGACAGACTCATGAAAAGGCAGACAAGGATGTTGGAAGTTGCCGAGGAACAGTCAAGCCTCCAGGACACGGTGAGCTTTATAAGACGATCATTATACAATTTCTGACAGTCTGCAATGTTGAGCTTATACCAGTACCTCTTGATGGAGGCATGGGGCCTGTGGATTCCCAATCAATTACTTCATTACCACCTTCACCAAAGAGTCCATCTTCCCCTTCCTCACCTTTTGCTGAATACTTCTGTTCTCCTCTACAGCCGACATCCACCGAATCTAATGACCAACAGGTTACATGGATTTCTCAATCTCCATCTCAATCGATGAGGAGTCTGTTTCAGTCTTCTTCCTCACCTAATCCTGAGGGCGTCAATCCCTTACTACAGCATACGTCTACCGAATCTAATAATCAACATAAGGAATCATCATGTCTCGTTGAACAAGATGATTTTGAGGGAAGCACTCGATCAGACGGCGTCAAAGCTCATACATCTTTTATGGATTCTCAAGAGCAGCGGCAAGAAAGATTTTTGCAGGATGAAAGCGAAAGAGATCACCGATTTCACGCATCAGAGGATGCACGGGACACTGGGGAATTGGAACGCAGCACTATCTTCGATCAACACATGGAGCAATGGACTAGGAAATCACAGACATGTCATTACCATAGGCGAAGAGGCTTACGGCATTGGTTTGCTTTCCAGCATGATGAAAGTCGACACTGGACAGTGTTCTACATATCAATGTCGCACATTGAGGAGCAAGCAAAGGCGGAGATGGACTTGGAGGAAATTTGCTTCCAACGTCAGAAGGACATGATTTTGGAGTTATACGAAAGCCAAACCATCCAACTTGATCAACATATCACAGAAGATCAAATCGTTTGGTTCGAGTTTATGCGGGGTAGGTATTGCCGCAGACCTTTATCCAGCCCTGAAGATAACGGTTCAGAGCTATCTGTAACATCTGTAAATACCAACTTTTTCATGTGAAGCCATCCAACTTACTTCACAGCAGCAGATGTCCAGCTATTGCCCCAGATCATACGAGAGTTCTAGTGAGTCGTTTGACCCATTCGCTGCGGCCTTCTACAAAACGCTGAGAACAGGAGAGGACTATGATCCAGGTTTGGTGAGTCGTTTAAGCCATTCACTGTACGTTCTTCAAAGACACTTAACACAAGCGTAGGCACCATCTGTGATGTTCAGAGGTCCACTCATTCAGAAGGCACTTCCAATACCCAAGGTCTCAAATGGGCAAGAACCCATTCTTGTCTCAAGAATGCAGAGGATGTTTGAGCAGTCGCAGGAGCTGAGAGCCGAAGCTTTCCAAAAAGGTGCGAAAGAACGGAATTACACGTTCACAATTAACGAGGCGCAACGCGAGGCCCAGTTTGTGAAATGCCAACAGGAACGCAAGAAAATATTTGATCAGGCCGAGGAATCGCGCGAATCCAAATTCGAGGAAGCCCAGCAACAACGTGAATCTGAATTTCAGGCTAATGAACAAAAGCTAGAAGATGATTTTCACAAAATGGAGATGGAAAGGGACCGCCAAGCGAGAAAGGCGCGAGAGGATGGGGAGCAGGAGTTTCAATCGACGATGTCAGCACTGCAAAAGAAATGCATTGACGATGAGAAACAGCGATTGGAGGAGTTGGAACGTTTGGGCGAGGAGTTATTAATGAGGAGAGAGCCGGGATTAGAAAGCTTGAATATCGATTGATCGGACTACTACAGAGAATGCCGGCAGATAGTCGTTTTGTAGGACTCGGTACTTATCTTCACATCCCACAGACGAGCGCGATTATCCGCATAAACAATGAGCAAATTTGTGTACCCAATACAGACTCTGCGTAGAGGTACAGACGACCCGGGGCGCTTCAACTTGCTTGGCTGTTACACCAAATACTACAGAAGCCCTTTGGCTCGCATTGAATGGAGGGGGTGATGTTGGGTCGAAGACCGCGAACGCAAAGGCGGACGAGACTCTAGATAGCAGCGATAGACGTGGCGGTTGTGAAACAAACAACTTTCTGTTGTAACGACAGAAAAACGGCGTTTGCCGAGCCATGTCTTAAGCTCTTTGACGTTTGTGCATCTCATGAATTATGTCTGATCAGGCGAAGTGGTCGTTTTCTCAAAGCTTCTCTGTTCAGTTTCAACAATCACGCTCTGGTCTGCCTTCACAAAGTGCATATTTTTTTGACGTTCCCTAAGTTATTTTGGGATGACAGAACTGGAAACTCGTATCAACAATGCAAAGTCGAGTACAACTATTCCAGGAGAGTTATTACAAGACCTGTCCACTGAGCTAGCTAGGCTTGCAAAGAGTCTTGCTGATGCGACAGGTTCGATACCTCGATACGATCAACGACAGTATGAAGAGGTCAGTAATTGCCCTTTTTTTCGAGTATGGACAGTCCGATCTGAATTATAACCAGCAAATAACAGCTCTAGAGATCGCTTTAGCGGATTTAAGAGGATTGTCCAAGCCAAAGCCTAAGTTTGCATTCAGACGAAAGACAGCTGATCCAACGCCCAAAAGTCTGCTCGAGCCTACGACCGCTTCTCTTGATAATTCATCATCCCTACCTGAACCGACAACTAATATATCATTATCTGGTTATTCTTATCGACTTTTGACGACGGAGATGTTGCTGGGATCACCTGGGGACCTGGTTATTCGGGACCTCGATCATTGTATTGTCGATCTAGTGTCATCTGGCCGAGGTAGCTCACCAAACTCCACCCTGCTCATCTCCGCACTCCACATTCAGAATTTGACGGACACCGTGCTTTTACTTCCGCCTATTGAAGGCAGTGCCTTGATCCACGACCTAACAAGATGCACGATTGCTGTAGCCTGCCACCAGGTATGAAAATTGTCATTTTGCGCAGCTCAATCTGATGCTGACGTCGAGATACCACATCAGTATCGGATGCACACTTCCAAAAATGTGGACGTCTACTTAGCTGTTACGTCCGACCCTGTCATTGAGCATTGCTCAGGGGCACGTTTTGGAGGTTATCCCGGCGTTTTTGGCTCAAGTGCAATAGTAGGTACTGTTCCTCCACGATGCTTGCGATACTCATTCAAGTTTCTAAGTCAAGGAAACATTACAATGTTCTCGATTTTTCCCATATACGGTCATCACCATCGCCTCATTGGTCGGTCCTTGACAATGACCGAGTCTCACGAAATTGGCCTTTCCAGAATGCCACAATGTCACGAGAGGTTTTGAATGTAACACGCGAGAATATGCTTCCTGAGCCGTCGAGTATGGGCCGTTGTCAGCACGGCCAACCCGAGATCTAAAGAGGATCTATTTCTACCAATATCATAAGTTCTTCGGAAAGAGCGTAATCAAATAAGAGTATTATATGTACCACGATCTTTGTAGGACTCATAAACGGCCAAAAAATATACTTGGCTCTTTATTCTCGAGATCTCAGTCAGGACAAGATTGATTACACAAACTTCCACAAGTGTCTGAAGTATATATTTGTGTTGGAGGTTTTGCCGGTAATTATTGGTTGACCTGAAGATACGGAAGCGTAACGAGAAGTTCAAGAAAGAACCAGCGTACGTCAAGTATTACATATCCATCCCTAGTGTAACGGAAGTCTACCCAAAAGAGTAGTGTTTCGTCACACGAGATCAGAGCCTCACTATAGAACTGGGTTAAGTCCTAATATTGTGAAAGCTACCTATTTATACTGAGGGCAACTACGGACATTGAGTAATCATACTAGCGAGGAATCGACCTGCAGTGTAGCAACTGTACATGTGGAGCATAGGTCACGACACCGCTACACTCCGCCAACACAGCGAGGCGAGAGGTCCAACACAAAATGCTGATGCAGTAGGGGAAAGACACGTGAAATTCTTGAACGTTCCCTCTTCTTAGCGACGACTTTCGCCACGTAGTGGTCTATCTAAGGAGCTGATTTATATATGGAGCATTCTTGGCCGCAACCACCACCCTTTACATGGGCTTCGATCACACCTCGACAACCTCTGCCCGTATTCCCACCGCCTGAACCATTGTCATTGCCTCCGCTTCCATCACCAGCTCGAAAGCCTCTATTTGATGCTCCATACACACTTTCCACACATATTATCCCTGCAGCTTATCTGCGGACGACGGAATATGTGCAGCCACCACGTCCTCTAGCAGCAAGCGCGACGAAAGCGGAACGTCAAGCTTACGCCAACGCAGTTTTACAGGAACTCAAGGATTTGCGTGGACCTCTGGATCCGCGAGGTACTAAACAGGTTTTATGGAATTGCGCCAATAGATATGTCAGAGTTGGATTAGATGAGAAGCAAGCGAGTGGGATTACTTTGCTTTTTACACATGCAAATGGGTTTCCGAAAGAGGTGGGTGAGGAGGTGTAGCCTGCCTCATGCTTCAATCGAATCACGGGTATACAGATATGGGAACCGACCTTGCAACATCTTTTCTCATCGCCGGCAGCGTCTGTCATTGATGAAGTGTGGACTTGGGAATCTGTCCAGCATGGTGACGCGTGCTTGATCAATGGAGACAAGATTGGAGGCGTTTGTGCGTGGTTAATTCTCGATACGATGATTATTCTGGATATTTTCTAGTTGACTGGACTGACAACTCACGCGACATCATCAACTTCCTCAATTTCTACCTCCCATCCAAAGCTTCGGCATCACCCCTTCCGACTCATCTCACCCGTGTTCCCGCAGAAGAGTCAACTTACCGCCAGAATAATCCGTTCCGTCACAGGACATTGATTGGTGTTGGCCATTCATACGGAGGCTGTACCTTGTACGTTCATCGTCCCTCCCGTTTCCTTTTCATCTCACGCTGTGCCGGTACAGAACTCTGGCGGCTTTAATACAGCCCAAATTGTTTTCTTCTCTGATTCTGGTAGATCCCATCATCATTAAGCCTGTAGGATGCTTAATTTATGAGAACGAACAAATAAACAATCTGGTTCGAGGAACTCTTGTGCGACGAGAGACCTGGAGCTCGAGGTATGTCCCTCGATCCGACCGGGCAGGTAATACATTAATATCTGGTCGTTCATAGAGACGAGGCTTTTCACACTCTTCGCCAGTCCCCTTTCTTCGGTGCCTGGGATCCTGCCGTACTCAAAGTGTACCTTGAATGTGGTACCTACGACACAACCGATCCGGTAACAAATGAGCCTATCATTCGACTTAAGATGCCAGCAATACAAGAAGCAATTGTATTTTCAGAGATACATACAGAGAGTGAGGTCTTCCAACAATTGCCTACTCTGGATGAGAGGATCGAACTCCGGTGGATTGTTTCTGGAAGGCCAGATGCCCCCGAGTAAGTTGTCGAGCCGTGATATTCGTTTCCATTCGTTATTGATCCTGCTTTTCATAAAAGGTTTGGTCTGCCTGGTGCAACGAGAGAGCGAGTGTGGGTAAGGCCCAAGAATTCGTCGAATATCAGGATACGTAATGCTGGACATCTTGTATGCCACATCTTGCTCTTTCATTTTTTATTCATTATTAATGTACTTCGTCTTAGATAGCGCAAGAAGCGCCACAGGAATTGGGTATGCCTTTGAGACTCTTTGAATATTCAAGATGTGAATACTAATAGACTTACAGCGCGCGATATCCAAGATTTCTTACAGAAACGATACGCTCTTCCCCGACCTAGTTTGTAATGTACAATCCACATGCCACATATACCCAGATTCTCCAAGAATAAAGATTAGTTTTTTGAGACCGTTATCAAAGATCATGATTATCACTGGATCTTCCGGCCCGGATATATCATCATCAACATATAAAATTCGATCCTCATTCCCACCCTTCTAATCAGGATCCTCATGCACAGCAGTCTAAAGGCTGCGATGTTCGCTACGCACAAGGCTCTGCCTTTCCTCGCGAACGGGCCAAGGTCTGAGCATTCTAGTCCTCTTTGATTGGTCCTAGCGGGACCCGGCGACTAGTCGCTGAGCAGCGTACCAGAAACCCATCGTCCATCGTGACACGTCTCAAGAGCTTGGCTTTCGGGCCAAAGGAGGACATTCGCGTTGGACGGTTTGAAAGTCGCTGCGAGGATTGGGCGGTATCTTCTTTTGCTTGCGCTCGACGTCGCGCTTTAACTCTCACGACATGGATACGCACTGCGCGTCGGGCTCTTCTGTTGTGGGACCACACTCTGTTGTCGTCCTGCTGAAGGGTCGCCAGTGTCGGTGTTGACTCCCTCCTTCACTCGATGGCCCTGGAACTGCACTTGTCTGGTCATGTGAAGACAATCAAACATTGGTGTTATCAGTTACCCCGCGCTGGGTCATTTAACCCAGTGTCAATGAGTCATAAAACGATGCCAGGTCATGAGCGTTCCAGGGTTCCTATGTACGGAGAGTTGTTGATGTCGAGGTTAAGCATGGATGTCGCCCTTTAGTCCACTTCGCAGCTCGATTCCTTCAGGAATTGGGAGAGTTGTTGATGTCGAGGTTAAGCATGGATGTCGCCCTTTAGTCCACTTCGCAGCTCGATTCCTTCAGGAATTGCAACTCGATTCAGACTACTCTTTGTCTGCTGTGCCAATTTTTTCCGTCTGCTCACTTGCTTGAGTATTTTTCCCTGTTTCTTGTACATGTGTGTATTGTGGGAAGTGCGGTAGTTTTTGTTTCGATAATTCATAGATTATTGGACGAGTGCCTTCATGAATTGGTGGAACGCTGGAATAAAATAACCTGATGTGCAATATCCATGCAAACAATCAGCTCAAAGCCAGCGTTCCTGCTTGCCAAGATCAAAGGGTTGCTAGACTATTGCTGAGTAAAACTGGTATGATAGTGTTTCCCTTCCCGACAACCAGTATTGAGTTACTGGCCTGTTCATGGTTCAAAGAAGTCAAGTGTTTCACTCTCCCAAAAATCGGGGACTATGTATCATGACATTGAATTCGGCCCCAGTCTGAGATATGCTAGTGTTTTCTCGTATGTCAAGAGCCCTGGGAAAAACAGAAGCAGTAAAAGGCCATCAAATAATAGAGATAAAATCCTCAAATGATTTATATCAGGTGGAAAAGAGAAATTCATGCCATGGCAATTGAACATGATTAAGCCAAGTACCTTGTTGAGAAAAAGGCTATAAAAGCTGAGAGGGACCAGTTACTGGCAGATAACAACTTAGATAACAGCAAAAAAGGATATCGCTAAAAATTTGGATGCTCTAGAGAAGAAATACTACATGGTAAAAAGAGACTGAATTGCAATAAAAAACAGGATGGAAAGAAAAACCATGTGTAAGTATTGGACCAGGTCCAATAAATAGGCTTATTCAAGAGACATAACATATATGTCAAAGAAAAACAAGATCTCACCATACCAGTTCACATATGAGAACAATTCTGTTAAGATGGCTGAACTTGCTAAAGAATACCACAATGACCTCCAATACCAGTGTAGAGACATTACAATTAAAGAAGAGAAGAGAAAAATCACTAAGGTGCTAAGCTCTGTAAAAATCCATACTACCAAAGCACAAAGTGTTGACTTAAGTGAAACAATGAATCTTGAGGGAGATGGTGGATGCTCTAAAAAAAATCAAACAACTCCTTAGCACCAGGTCCAGATGGAATTCTCGATAATTTCTGGAAATCAATGAATGGACAATTTATCAACAACTTCAGACTAAATCAAAAAGGAGAGTCAGAAATGCAAGTTTTTGAGACTGTCTCTTAGCCAGTCAGGATGAGATCAAAGATTATGATTATCATTGGATCTTCCGGCCCGGATATATCATCAACATACATACACTGCTGGCACTGGAAAGTATTTCCATTGGAAAATGTACAAAGGAAACCTGTTATACCACTTCTATGTGGTGTTTACCCAAGAAATATGTAAGCATTTTCTCATCAAAATATTTAGAAAAATGTTTATCTTTTTCTCAACTGTTTTACAAGGTAAAATGTCACCTTTTGCCACTGTTTTTCTGAATAAATGCTGCTTTTTCACACTTTTTTCCTAAAAAATGCACTATTTCTAGGAAAAGGATGGTTAAAAGATAGTATTTTTCATTGGGAAAAAGTTGGGAAAAAGGTGAAAATTTTTCTAACTATTTTAGTGGGGAAATATTGATATATTTCTTGGGAAAAAACAACATAGAAGTGGTATAACAGGTTTCTTTTGTACTTTTTCCAATGGAAATACTTTCCAGTGCCAGCAGTGATATAAAATTCGATCCTCGTTCCCACCCTTCTAATCAGGATCCTCCATGCACAGCAGTCTAAAGGCTGCGATGTTCGCTACGCACAAGGCTCTGCCTTTCCTCGCGAACGGGCCAAGGTCTGAGTATTCTAGTCCTCTTTGATTGGTCCTAGCGGGACCCGGCGACTACTCGCTGAGCAGTGTACCAGAAACCCATCGTCCATCGTGATACGTCTCAAGAGCTTGGCTTCCGGGCCAAAGGAGGACATTCGCGCCGGACGGTTTGAAAGTCGCTGCGAGGATTGGGCGGCATTTTCTTTTACTTACGCTCGACATCGCGTTTTGGCTCTCACGACATAGATACGTGCTTGCGCGTCGGGCTCTTTTGTAGGGTCGCCGGTATCGGTGTTGGCTCCCTCCTTCATTCGATAGCCCTGGAATTCACCTGCCTGTTTTTGAGTCCATATGTGGACTCAGTGGGTGCTATTTTGCTGTCAATATCGTCATGAGTGGGTTCTATCCCACTGTCAATATCGCCACGAGCGGGAGCTATCCCACTGTCAATATCGCCAAGAGTGGGAGCTATCCCACTGTCAATATCGCCACGAGTGGGTGCTATCCCACTGTCAATATCGCCATGAACGATGCAGAGACGCCAAATCTCCCATGCAGGTCAGGAGAGCTCCAGGGTTCCTATGTACGGCGAGTTGTCGATGTCGAGGCTAAGCATAGATGTCGTCCTTTAGTTCACTTCGCAACTCGATTCCTTCAAGGATCGCAACTCGATTCAGACTACTCTTTGTCTGCTGTGCCAATTTTTTCCATCTGCTCACTTGTTTGAGTATTTTTCCTTATATCTTGTGTGTGTGTGTGTGAAGTGCGGTAGTTCTTGTTTCGATAATCCATAGATTATTGGGCGAGTGTCTTTGTGAATTGGAATGCTGAAATAAGATAACCTGACTTCGGCTCGGGTATTCCTTTTCCTGGCAACCAGTTTCGAAGACCGTTCAAAGAAGTCGAATGTTTCACTCTCCCAAAAATCGAGGACATTGAATTCGGCCCAGTACAAGATATGCTCGTGTTTTCTTGTATGCAAATTGTCTCGAAAAGATTATGTAGCAGTGTCGTATTATAGTGACCTCACTACTAAAGAATAAAAGACCCCTCTGAGGTCCCTCTGCTCTCCTCTTTCTAGGGTTGGCTGGATTTAGATGTGTTTTTACACGAATGATGCACCTCTTCATTGAAGAAACACCATGAAATTGGTTTACCATCCCTCAGATGATTGCCCTCGACGGTATCCGTCTACGACGCTTGCTTTGGACGCCGTGAATACGAAATGATTGCAATTAAGTACAGCGGATGGAAAAAAACCGAGCCAGCGATGAAGTTACAAATATATTTTAGCAGGCTACTATTTTTCATTGTCAGTATCCGATGTGGTAGAGGGGGGAGGTTCACTGATAGAATTAGGTCGAAAGGGGGATTAGCAAGTGGGTCGGCTCTAGCAGATGACTAGTACGCGTAGAAGGGTGAGGAGGCGTCAGAATAGGTCTACGCTGGAAAATGGGATGGACGAGTCAGGAAATCGGTTGAACGAATAAGGAAGGAGGAAAAATAGAGTTTCATTATTCCGAGACCGACTAACGGTCGAAAACCAAATCCGGGGAGAAATCGACGATGCTAGGCAGTTTGGATGTAGATCGTCGATTCCGAGAACATGCAGAATAGGCATAAAAGGACGTAGAAATTCACAAATAGGACAGGTTTTTATACCCCACATTTTCTGGTCTTGAGTCTGGCTTGTATCGTTCTCGTGCGCACCTTCTCGGCTCGGTAATCTGATCAAGAAAGGCTCGGCATTACTCTCGGCATTCGGCATCTGGCATCTAGCCTGGCACCGTTCACGGCACAATCACGGCGTCTGATTTGACACGTGGCGGTGCAGTTCTCGGCATTCAGATTCTGTTCGGCTTGATACCCTTCTCGCGTCTGAAAGACGGAGTTGCTCTCGCTCTCGTGTTCTGAATAGTTCTCTTATTTCATCGTGCATTCCGATTCCCTACTGTGCTCCTACTTAAGCTTTTTTCGTCTTCTCCTATCTCAAGCGCAAACGTTCGGCTCTGGAATCGTTCTGGGATTGTCTCTCTAAATCAGCTCTTGGTTCTCTCTCGGCCGTAATCTCACTCGACTACTTGACATCACTTGATTCTCGTCAGAAGTGAACGTTGAACGTTGAACCCTTGCTTGTCTGTTCTCCTGAACACAAATCACCCGTACTCCTAATTCCCGAACTCATCTCGTCTCATCAACGTTCAGCCCTACACTCCGAATTCAACTCGATCGACTCCGTTGTCATTTCATCAGCTGAAACCACTGCCACATCGACACAGCGGCGGCAAGGTCCAGCTCTCAAAGCCCGAAAGGGAGGATTATGAATGAATGAATGAAAGGTCTCATGTGTTTTCTGAGGACAAGCACACGTGAATATCGAATGGTTTTCTTTATTCCGGCAACTTATGTTCGATACTTTCCTCTTGTCCGACGATTTGGACAACGTCTTGACATGCAAGACTCTTGGCAGCAACCGCCACCTTTTACATGGACCTCGGTCACACCCCGACAACATCTGCCTGTATATCCACCGCCTGAACCGTTGTCACTGCCTTCACTGCCATCTCCAGTCCGAAAGCCTATATTTGATGCTCCATACATCCTCTCCACCCACATCTTTCCTGCAGCTTACCTACGGACCACGGACTATGTGGAACCACCACCCCCTCCACCAACAAACATGACGAAAGCGGAACGGCAAGCCTATGCTAGCGCAGTTCGACAGGAACTTGAGGACTTGCGCGGATCATTGCATCCGCGGGGTACTGAACAGGTTTTATGGAATTGTGCCAATAGATATGTTCGTGTCGGGTTGAATGAAAACCGAGTCAATGGGATCACCTTGTTCTTTGCTCATGCAAATGGGTTTCCGAAAGAGGTACGCATCCGGAGCTTTTTCTCTTTCCCATTCGATGAACGGTTCTACAGATATGGGAACCCACTTTAAAATACCTTCTTTCATCACCGGCAGCGTCTATCATCGATGAAATATGGACTTGGGAGTCTGTCCAACACGGTGATGCATGCATGATAAACGGAGATAAGAATGGAGCCGTCTGTACGTGGTTATTCCTGGTTGTGAAGCATTTCCTAACCGGTATTCAGTTGATTGGACCGACAACGCACGCGACATGCTCAACTTCTTCAATTTCTACCTCCCATCCAAAGCTTCGGCATCACCCCTTCCAACTCATCTCATCCGTGTTCCCGAAGCTGAGTCAACCTACCGCCAGAACAATCCATTCCGTCATAGGACGTTGATTGCTGTTGGCCATTCATATGGGGGCTGTACCTCGTATGTCCATCGCCCTTCCAATCCCTCTCATCTCACATTTTGTTCCTACAGGACTCTGGCGGCTTTAATACAGCCCAAATTGTTCTCCTCTCTCATTCTTATTGATCCAATCATCATCAAGCCCACTGGAGGTTCACTAAATGAAAGCGAACTAAAGAGCACTTTGGTTCTTGGTGCTCTCACTCGACGAGATACCTGGAGTTCCAGGTATGTCCTCAATATGATCGCCCTACATTTACTAATTCGTTTATAGAGAAGAAGCTTTCCGTGTTCTCCGCCAGTCTCCTTTCTTCGGTGCATGGGATCCTGCCGCGCTCAGAGTGTACATTGAATGCGGTACTTACGACACAACCGATCCGGTCACCGGTGAACCTGCGATTCGCCTAAAGATGCCAGGAATGCAAGAAGCCGTCATCTTTTCGGAGATGCATACGAGGCTCGAAGTGTTCCAACAGTTACCTACTCTTGATGAGAAGATCGAACTGCGATGGATTGTCCCCGGAAAGCAAGGTGCCGAAGAGTAAGTCGTTAGACTTGATATCCATCGTTATGTAATAAACATTACTTCTCATGAAAGGTTTGGTCCACCCGGTTCAACGAGGGAGCGTGTCTGGCTAAGGCCCAAGAACGCGTCAAATATCAGAATACCTAATGCTGGACATCTTGTATGTCACATTTTGTACTCATTTTTGCCACGTTCCTGACTACTATGATCTTATAGATAGCGCAAGAAGCGCCACGGGCTTTGGGTAGGCTTTTCTAGCATGTAACTGTTTCGACTTGGTACTGACTTCTTACAGCGCGCGATATACAGGAATTTTTGCAGGGACGATACGCTCAGCTTCCACGAGCTAGTCTATAATATCTACTTCTAATGCATCAATCAATAGTCACTCTTTTTTGAGTCATTTTTTCGCGAAAAAAGGTTCATGGACTTGATATCTCACTTTCTTCTTCTGAGGATCCTCTATGCACAGCAGATTGAAGGCTTGAAGACGTTCTCTACGCACAAAGCGCTGCCTTCCCTCGTGAACGGGCCAAAACCCGAGAATTATAGTCGTCCTCTCGGCACCCGGTGGCTACTCATCAAGCAGCGTTCCAGAAACCAGAAGTTTACCCTCATCGTGATACGTCTCAAGACCTTGGCTTTCGGGCCAAAGGAGGACATTTGTTTTGGACGGTTTGAAAGTCGCTGCGAGGATTGGGTTGTATTTTCTTTCGCGCGACGTGGGATACGTGTTTGCATACCCGGGCTGTTGTAGATCTACCCGTAGCGGTCGTCGCGTTGACCGGAGTTGTCGGTGTTGACTTCTTAATCCACGTTAGGATCTATGTTCGTACAAAAGGCTCCAATCCGACTGTGGTCTTTAAGGAGTTAAAACCTTTAAAACCTTTTACATGCAGCGGAGGATGGATTATAAGCCTAAGTTTTAGTGAAGGAATCCAGCCCACGGCATCCCGATTCAGTCACCAGCGCATTAACTCCTTGATGACCATCTCAGGCCGTTTTGACCGCACAACCGGAGTCGACTCCACCTTTGGCGAACGTTAATACAGTACAATCTATCTTGTAATCTGATATTAGTGATCTATTTTTTCACGCCCCTCTATGGTACATTCGACATTCAGGTCCTCTATCGCAATCAGACAGAGATCAGCTTGCAGAGAGTGGGACACATTTCGGCAAATCGTCCAGTGATCCGTCGTGTATTTGCGTTTGCAAACCAGTGGGGCTGTCAGTTGGACATGTCAGGAGGTATGACTAATAATCTCCTTTGACGGACGGTGATGACGGACTGACAAACGCTTCTGCTCCCTCGTCTCCTTATTGAGGATCCCGAACTTATTCCCGTTATTTCTTCTGTATGTTCTTTCTGCGAAAAAAGTGACGAATCTCACGAACTACTGTTCAATGACAATGCTGTCCCTTTATACAAAGCGACCCTATATGATGACCCCCACTTTTCTCAAACTCGGAATTTTTCTTGTGTCACATCTATTGACTGGATATGTCGTAGCCATGCCTACGATTTATACTCTCCCCGTCGCCCGTGACGATGATACTGACAGGAATGAAAGGCTTTCTAGGATACGGGTGCGTTGCTCCTCCTAATAATCATGAATGAATCACTTTAATGTTGAATGAAGATACCTATCATAATCATCGGCGTTCTTATTGGGCTGGGTGTTTTGGCGCTCAGTTGGCATCGTTGGGCCGCTCCATGGCTCCGTAATCGACGCTGGTCGATCATCGCGGGTACTTCTGCTCCACGAGAGCTTACTGCTGAAGAACTTGCTGGGACTATCAATGGTCTAAACGGCACTGGTGCTACCACCAATAGAACGAGGCGAATGAGACGCACAAGGCGGACGCCGTCCCAAATATCGGTAGCTTCTCTACCAGCCTATGCCAAAGAGCCTGGTGAACAAGAACTTGTCATCATACGGTGAATACAATGGTTTATGTGTAGATATTCGCTAACAATGTGATAGTGGACCCGAAGGCATGGAGGATGCAGGGATGCCACCAGCGACTGTCGTGAATGAACCGTCTTCAGATGATGGAGAACATACCATGCATTCAAGGGACAATTCCCATTCGTCTCATGAACCTTTGATACCAGCTTCTCGTGTACCAGCTACTCATGTGGATGCATCTCCACGACTTGACCGGAGTAACCTTTCTCAAGAGCTTTCCGCACAACTCACACGGCCACCAGGCGATATTATGCCACGACCCAGCATGGATACCTTGCAGAGCTCAGATGGGGGAGCCTCCTCAGTACCGGTCACCGATAACCGAGGAGAAGCACCACCATATACCGGTGGTAATATTGGTCCAATAGCGGCGACTGATTTCCCACCATCACCAGAACCCGTGCCGCCAAGGCGTTCTGGCCTGAGGACTCTCTTGCATGCAATCCCAAATAGGTTCTCGATACACAACTCCTCTCATACCCGTACTGGTTCCTCGTTTTCGGTGGCGTCGTCCGAGAATACCCAGAGTATCCGCGAAACGTCACAGAGCCGGGCCTCCCATCGCCCCTCTAATTCCGGTTCTGGCTCAGTTCTCAGTCTCACGCACTTCCGGAACCTGTCACGCCAGAGTAATCACAACCTCAACTCACCCTCACTGATATCCCTTAACTCGATATCTGCTCCACTCACCCACACGCTGACCCGCACCGAGTTCACATACCCCAAATCCGGACCGACCCCGGAACAATTGAAATTGATTTCTTCACCAGAATCTTTCGCGAGGTTTGCCGTGCCATATGGACCTGATGCAATTGCGTATGCAGCCTCAACGTCTCGCCATGACTTGAGTAATGTCCCGCCTCCTGACTTTGACGCCCCCACGTATGAATCTGTTGGGCCGTCACGGTTACGGACGTCAAGTAATGCTGCTGACATGTCTTCGGACTCGTTGGCATCTGCGCAAGACAGCTCGACGGAATCTCCTTTGGCAAATGATTCTCCTGCCCCAGTGTCATTGCGCAGGTCATCAACAAATCCATCGTCTCCTCATGTACATCAAGCAGACGAAGTTCTTGGGGTCAATCCTCTTCAGATCCCTCTTCCTCCTTCCCCAGGAACGTCAGAAAACGGTCCTCACTCCCAAACCGAGATTGAGGCATTGCTCCTGCAAAAGCTTTCTACGATAGTTTCTGGAGTGCCGCCCATATCCTATCGGAGTCCTAGTATGCTTGAGGGCCTTTCCAAATCCCGAACTAGCTCGGTCGCGTCTTTTGCGACTGCCGTCGAGACCATAACATCTCGTTCTCCGTCTCGCTTTAATACTTTAACCGGAGATGACCATGGCGCCCAAAGCTCAGCGACAGCGACAGGTTCATCTCAATGATCGACGTTGCTATTGGAGCTACTCATGCACACGCAGCGTGAATTAAAAAGGATAATAAGTAAAACTTTCTCAAACAGCTGTCAAAGTAACCAGGTTGTCACCGCAGGAGTACCTGTATGAATTTATCTCACTCATCTCCATCGATATCTTACAACATCCTTACCACCATCATATTCCAATTTTCCCAGGATACGTACACTTGTTGATCTCTTCTTACTCATCATGACCGGAACACGCATTCACAAACTAATCACAATTACTTCAAATATCTGGTTCATTATCCGTATGTTGAATTATGGCTTAGATGCGCTATCTCGGATTCTCGAATGCTTTTCTTTCAGCTGGGATTCGGTCATATCGATCATAAATTCTGGCCTTGTGGGTAAAAAAGATTTCTTGAGGTGGGATTCCAACATAGGATCAAAGAACAGCTGATATCCAGCCACTTTAAAACCTCAGAAGGGTCGAGTGTAATAATGGATCTGATCACCACGATCCGCTGAAACATATCTTGAAAGCCAGGCAGTCTTCGACACCACGCAGTGAAATGCATTACGCAACGAATATGTAAGTTTGCGTAACACAAGCAGACCCACTGACCCAATCCAGATCCTTCTGATCAAGGCGGTTGATCAGTATCCTCCGGCTCATACCAGACTACGCGTAACGACCAGTATGTCTCAATACCTTCGAGCCTTACATATGTATAGCGGCTGGCTTGTTCTGTCGGCGAGTAAATAGAAGTTTCCTGGGTTCTTGACGCATTCGTCCTTGTTGCTGGTAAGTAAAGCTCGTCGATGCGTTTGAAACACTCACTTCCAGGCTGTAGTCTCATTACCAAACACCCCTTGATTCTCCTTTACTGACTCCGCCGGGTTAGAGAATCACGGCGCGTAACTGCCATATGGTTGAAGACATTTCCCAAGGTTCCCAAGGACACCTTGAAGTATGAATGAAGCATACAAATGCAGCTAAGTCTGATTGGCAGGGTAGGAATCACCTGCTCATAGGTGAGCAGCTTGTATGGAGGAACTCACTGGGACGGAATGTCATGATGCAGTCGGTAGGTATACAAAAGCCACTCAAGCCCAATCCGACATACTAGGGTGGGTACGATGATGGTTATTGTTGTCCATAACTGGTTGGGCAATATACTCGTGCCTGCTATTTACTATTGCGTTGCTTCATGCATCTTTACCCATAAGGCAAAACTATCTGAATCCCCTGAATCATGATGCAGAGAAGATGTGTCCATTGTTGTGACTAGAACAGTACATATATGAGGAATAATTTGAAGAACCCGAGTTCATTGATGGCTCAGAGTCTATCATTACTTGGACGACTGCGAACTTGTCGGATTTCTCCGTCTCTCGGCAGTCTCTCTGTATGTGCCAGGATTAGTTAGGTCGTAATCTAGTAAGATTTCCAGTTTCCATTTTCACGTAGGTGTTTCAGTCATATGTGACAGAAGTGGAAGGACGTACGACGTTCAGAAAACGCCAAGTGATTCTTTACGGAGCGCAATAGCCCCCCCCAAAAAAGAGTACAGTGAGTTGTCCAGACAAAGATCCTACATATGTAGTTTGACGCACCCATTGATGGTTACTGTGGCGATTCGTAATTAGTTTCACTGTATCCACGTTTTGTCTAAAATGGAACACGTGTCGGAATTGCACTCTCTGGCAGTTAGACTACCTGTCCCATTAGAACAAAGCTCGTTACAGTCTTGTGACCCGTTACTCAAAGTGTCGGAAGAGGCCTCTGGCATTGCCAGTCATTCCATAGCGGGAACCCAAACCGGTACACTTTCCCGCGTAAACCACCTCGCTAAAAATATCTGGTTGCAAAACCCGTCAACATCTGATACCATCACAAACATGGAAGCAAGTCCTATGCTGACTCCAAAGCCCTATGAAGTACTTACTTTGGCTGTGTATCTTCGATCTTCCGTGATCTTCTTTATGGCTTCTAATGTACAAAAGCGATACACTGGGCATGTGTAGCGATCTGAGGCTGTTCTTTATTCTTCTGAGTCTATACTCTATCTTGCTAAACTCCCCAGAAGTTTGACTCTGCGCAGCAGAATGGTATCCAGGGGCTCAGTGTGGAATCTCCATGAAGAATTGATCAACTCTGGACCTGCATTGACCTAGCTATCTTGCAGATTTTAGCTTGCCGTAAGAGTGGCTACATTGATTTTATGTCAATTCAAGCACTAAGTTGCCCCTTCTTGACTGCTTTGTTCACATGTCCTTGATCTCTGGCTGGACAACATCGAGGAAATTAAATGCGATGCGATCTTGATACTCCATTTCTTGTTCCATGGCAAAAATTCCCACCATCAGGTCCCTGCGGCAGTGATGATACATCATGGTTGCACAGAGACTTCGAGTATCATTTACTTATAGGCATGAATCACAAACGTCCACCAAACCTTGCCATCTTCAACTCATCCCAGTCGTTTTGCTGTGATTGAGACCTCAGGCCTCAGCTCCAACCCTTTAACATGAGTGGCAACTCAATATGTTCTGTTCAAAATGGTTCGCGCCCTGGAGCAACAGCGGAAGCACGTGCTTCCTTTTATGGACTCTACCTGGCCGTGCTTGCGTATGGTACGTTGCAGCGTTTCATGTGGCAGCTCTTTGGCTTATTATGCTTATTATCATTCAAGGTGCCCTCCTTATGCTGTATGTCCAGCTCACGGGAATCTTAATTGCACGACCAAGTCGTGGAAGGTCTTTTTGGCTTGTCCTCGCTTATTCTATAGCCCTTTTCCCTCTGGCCACAGTAGCTATAGGGCCAATCTTGAAGTTCAGCGAAGAGTCGTATATCGAGCAACGAAACTGCCCACCGTTTACTTATTTCCAAATGTCATCAAGCTACCTAATTGTTATCGGAGAAGTTAGGTTCGAACCTTTTTCTTCGAAAGAGGATTGCCAATGATTAAAAATTAGCGCCACATTGCTTGCATGGGTTGCGGATATCCTCATGTTGACTCGCTTGTGGATCATCTGGAACTCTTCCGTGCTAATTATGGTTGTCCCAGTCTCGGTATATCTCGCAAGACTGGGTAAGCATTAAGAAGCTTTGTTTACTTCGCTATATCCTCATCATATTTGTCAAGCCGTATCGATTCCGGTGTTTATCGCTGTCGCGCGAGTAGAAAAGCCAGCCTGGAGTTTCAATATCAGCACGGCTTATCATTCACTCACACTCGCCTTCAACATCTATATGACGTGTATTATATGCCTTCGTCTTCGCATGCTGCGGCCAAAATTGGAAGCCGTGGGTGGCAAAATATGTGCCTCATTCTATACTTCGAACGTGACCACATTTGTTGAATCGGGTGGTTTTTTTACAATCTGGGGGACAGTTTTCTTGATTTTGCGAAGTAGAGATAGTTTGTTTCAATGGGCATTCTTCTTCCCTATTCCCTTCATTATGGTAAGTAACAAACCTTCACTGCTTCGAAGAACGCTCAATAACAATCTACTCCAGGGTGTGACTCGAATCCTCATCGTTCTTCGCTTAGCTCAGGATCGCGCCTGGTCCAAGGATCTCGTTGATGCTACTCATCACGGCATTCTTGACTGGCAAATCTCTTCTACACACAGCATTCCACTCTATGACGTGCCTTCAACATCCGATTACCCTAGTCCGGATCGTATTGAAAACAAAGTGCGGAAGCAAATGCAGAGTAACTTTATGCCTTAATTTCGAGGCTTCACCTTTCTCAATCGGATTTCTTCCACTTTATCATAAGTATCGAACCTGTAAAAGTACTGCTGGCGAACGAACATTTGCATAACTATTATTCTACATTTATGTGTGTAATTGCAATGTTTTGCTAAAATGGAAACCCGTCGGAATTGCACTCGACAAATCAGTTGGACTACCTGTCCCATAAGAACAAAGCTCGTTACAGTCCTGTGTGGAAGAGGCCTCTGGTAGTCATTCCATAGCGGGAACCCAAACTGCTACATGTAACACATGTGTATATGTCACTCAATACTGTGACCAGGTTACGCAGAGTGGGTGTAGTGATATTTGATCTTCGCAGAGTCTGTTTTATGGACGATCTACCAACTTCTCACGTCTCCCTTCAAGACCTTCGTGTCAAACTACAATGCATCTATCAGTCCATTTCGACCTACCAACCATCAACAGATAGGCCGCCAATATTAGACTCTTCTCTTGACATTACTGGTGATGAAGATGGACAATGGTTGCAACAAGACAATGTTCAAGGTCTAAAAAAACTCAAAGATTCAGTAAAAATTGACCTCGATTTGCTGGAAAAGGTAAGAAACCTTTTCCTCCTTGCCATACATTCTCTAATTCACTTCTGAAATTCTAGTAGTTTTTAGAAAACCCTCAGTCAGCCCATCTGCCGCCGCTTTCGACGAACGCGCCATACCTGATTGCCGTTTGGAATGAAGTGATTTGTGCACCTGCGCCTGTCAGTGCTGTATTTAAGTCGTTTCCTCTATCTGGACCTTCGGGAGATACTCGACAGCGTGGTGCTCAGCGGCCACCGGCGACCAAGGTTGACGTTGTAGCAGACAGTGGAAAGCAATGGATACGAGTCAATACGTGAGCTCAGCATTTTTTTCAACAATAAAACCTGAGATTGATTTGATTGATACATTTCAGCGTCAAGAATTCTCGGATGCTAGCTGAATTTCGCGAAATTGACTCGTATATGACGGATTCAGATGACTCCTCCTACGAAAAGATGGAAGGTGCACAACCGACCCTTGCTCAAACGGAATTCGATAACTCCATACTGCGGATGGGAAGATCGCTTGTTGCCGCTGCGAAATCAAATCCATTAGAAGGAACAGGCGAGAGCCCTCGGGTGACGCTTCGGTTAACACGATTAGATCCTTCGCCCGCATTGGAGAAAGACGGGGATCCTAGAATTGCAAGCACACTGGTCCTCTTGCAGGAGATGGGTATCACAGTTGAACTGGGAGAACGGGAGGAATTTGAACTTCCTGAGGTACCAATGGCTTCTCGGTCGTCTTCACCCTCTTCACTTCCTCTCGTTCCCAGTATTAACATTAATCTTGACCTCTCTGTGCTTATTGCCCTCATTTCTGACCTTACTCATGCACCGCTACCAACGTCGATCGAAGAGGCCAACAAGCGATTCATTCCGCCTGAGTCTTATCGGGAATGGAAGCTAAAAAAGAATGGGATGTACGCAAAGACTAAAACAAAGTTGAAGAGCCTGCACAGTCTAAAGTCTGACAAGGTCGAGTCAGACGTCGCTTTTGACACATCGACGTCGAAGGTCGATTCGGACGTGGCTCCAGAAAATTCCAGCGATTTTGTTAAACATTCACGTGCTTTGACAAACCAACTTCTTCAAGAGATGGGTAAAGGCTTGTTGCAGGATATCCACGAAAAAATCTCCCTGTTTCCAGGGGGGACGTCTGTCCACTTCTGGACTACGTCTGAAGCACGCGATCGTTGTCTTCGCATCATCGCAAAGATTGGCGGTACAAGCGAAAAGCGTCGAGCTCACGCTCTCTTCTGGAATGTATCTACATTGTTAGATAAAGCACTAACGCCTGAAGACGCAGAAGATATGTATTGGCTAGATTCGCGTTATCCGCCAAGATTTGTATCGCTATTCCCTATCAATCTCTACCCCTCATCATCCAATCCTGACCTTCTCCAACGCCTCAAAGCACAGAACACCACGGTCTCTCGATTTTCCAAGGTCCTTGGTCAAACTTGCCTAGACATACTAGCACAAGAGACTATTCCACACCCTCGTGCGCTCTCTGAGGAACTGGTGGCACACGAAGCTAACGGCGAAATTCAACGGGCAATTGTTACGAAGGCTAATCCTCGCTTGACTGCTCATACCGTCCAGAGTTTGTTGTGGGGTGCTGAACTCGGATGGACAACGTTGACTGCGAACAAGACGAGTGTGAAGGCAATTTTGAGGGAGATGAAGGCCACTAGACTTTCTCGTAGACTCGAAAGACCTGGTGATGGTAGTTCTCTTGAAGAGTTGAGTGCGAAGGGCTGTATAGCTGCTATCTGGATCGTTGACCCTCGAAGCCTTGCTGAAGGCATGTCAAATATTTCTAGATAGTATGACTCACTCAAGCTATTATATATGGTAGAAGCAAACTGGCAGATATCGATTTTTTCTAGAACACTTAATGGTACATTTGATCAACGGACTCTTTCGGACTCTTTCAAACTCGTTGCGAACTATTTAAACGTACTGAAGGATGTTGATGACGCAGTCAGTGTAGTCGTCATCGACACCGTCCTCCGAGAGAATCTTTATCGGTTGTTAGACCGTTGCAGACGGTTTATTTCAAGACTTACGGTCGAGACACGGTGACTCGCGGGGTGAGACGCGTCTGCCGGCCTCGAAAGCTATCGAAACCATTTCACCTAACTGTCATAGCAAAAATTCACGTCGACTCACGTTGATGGGCTGAATCATCTTGGAAGGACCAAAGTTGTCTCCCCCCTCGGAGTTCTCGATGCTTACGTTGATCTCGACAGGCTCGCGGAAGGGCCCGAAGGACCAGGCATTGGAAGCCGGGTTCGCCTCCTGGGTCAAGGGGACGTTCTCGCCCTGGCCGACGAAAGTGGTCGAGGCGAGGGTACGACCAGTGGCATTTCGGATGCCGACAGTCGCGCGCTGGTGGTAGCGAGCGGCAGCAGTCTGGGAATAGCAAAGTTAATCGGACCAGATTAACAGCGGTTGAAGTGGTCGTCGAAGGAGCTCACCCCGCTGACGACACCCCTGTGGCCGGGCTCGACGGTGACAGTGGACAGAGGCATGTTGGATGAGTTTTTTAGCTGGTGTTGTTTACGATGAGTGCTTTGTTGGAAGACGGGTTGAGGAATACGATGGTCGTTTGCAGCTGCGTTTTTAGCTGGTGTTGTTTACGATGAGTGCTTTGTTGGAAGACGGGTTGAGGAATACGATGGTCGTTTGCAGCTGCGTTTATATGCAACGCTACATTCCAAAACTCTACAAATGTCAAGCCGTCCATTTTAAAAACCTGCCGACGTTAACTATTTCCTTTGAAGATATTCCAGAATGAAAAGTCATCATTCGACCCGCACAAAATGTACCAAAGGGCTGGAATGAGAGTGAAATTCGACAGAAACCAACCAAATACAAAAAAAAAAAAACATTAAGGTATGAGAAGAACAAGAGCTCTTCTGGAGCTTGAGGTTAAGCTAGGGCATAGCTGATAGTTCACCATGCGACAAAGCCTGGACCAAGGTCTCGAGCTTTCAAAAGCCCCAAACGTTTTTGGTGAACGATATGAAGGTATTAGATGGACTTGTCAAGACCAGATTATCTACCTCGACCGATGGAAGGTATTATCGAGCTATACTCAAGATGGTTCTTGGACCGTAATTGACGATTAGTAGTATTGCGGTTGGCCTACACACCTGAGATCGTTATACATGTGGATGAGATTAACTCATTTTTCGCATCGATAGGAAAGATGTACCGAAAGATAAGATGATCAGGGCCCCATGCGTAAAACATGTGATTAATTCCACGAGCATTGAAGACCTTGTGATGTTCACTTGACAGATGGCGGTGGTAAAGACATTTGACATAGTCTGAGCTTGTCTACGTCGATATTCCAACGAGATTCTTCCCAGATAATTTGTGAACCAGAAACGTAGCAGAGCAAGAGAAATGGGCAAGTATCATCTGAAAGGACTGTTAGATAGGAAGGAGAATACAGGTACTTTTTCAAGGAACTGATGCCGCGTCCTACCAGCGAACAGTAAACACGCTCATCAAGAGAAAGAAGCGGGAAAACTTAGGTCTGATTGCATTGGTGAAGTTTGAGTATTTCTGATTTGACTTAACCGTGACCCGAGCACGAGTGGGTATACCTTACTAACTATGGGAGAGTCTCGAATGACTGAGTCCATAATAGAATTGAGAAGAGGAAAGGTTCTGAAGTGAAATGGACATCACTGATCGTGAACTTACCCGACCACGCTTACCGTGCTATAGAACATCGTCAATAAACTGAGCTTGGGCATTTCAGAAGGCTCACCACTTTGAGCTTCTAACCTTGGAGTACATCTACCATGCTGATTGGTGTACTCCCAAGGAAGAGAGGCCAAGTCGTTGTAGAGCGCAACAGCCAGCCGAAGGCCTAACTAACGCCTTTAACAACTTGAAGTTAGAATTCACGAGTGTTGGGCCAGAATAATCCCAATTTAGGATCTTTGCCAAAGTTCCGACCAAACAAGCGCTCCCAACTGACTCGGACGTCAGCGACGAGCGTAATTCTTCCGTCGTGCATCTCAAAAATCTTGTCCAGTCTTCGTTTGCTGCGGTTAGAAAGACTTAAGACGATTAATTTGCGCACATTGGAGCACAGGGCAGCTTATAGACGCCTCATTACGCCTGCCGCCAGATATTGTGAACCCGCATGGGCAATGCTCACTCTGGATCGACCTTGACGCGAACCACTGGAGCTCTAGACTCGTTTGTAGCTGAACTTGGTATAGATATTATCTATGAGAAAAGGTACGCGTTGCTTCCTCTGATCTCATTCTCCAACTCACAGTATTTCGGCAGCCTTGGTTCAGCTCGCTTCCTAAAGTCCGTAAAGTGTCGCCACAAATGCGGTTCTCTTGCTATCAAGATCTTTATAAAACCAGATCCTGGTTTGTCGTTGCGCAATTACCACCGCAGGTTGAAGAGTGGGTGTTTAATATCAAAATGATGAGGTAGTCCTTACTTTGGTTAGTTGAAAGAGAAGCGTTACAGGATATTCCCAACGTCTACAACTATCAAGCTTTTGTGGAGACCGACAAGGCGGGCTACATTGTCCGACAATGGATTGCAAGCAACCTGTATGACCGTATCAGGTGTGTCTTTTATCAAACTTGCTATGGTCGCCTTGGAATCGTTGACTTTTTCAGTACTCGACCATTTTTGAGCATGATAGAGAAACGATGGATAGCCTTCCAGCTATTGCATGCTTTGCGTGACGCAAGGAATCGAAAGATATCCCATGGTGACATCAAATCGCAGAATGTCCTAGTGACGTCTTGGAATTGGGTCTACCTCTCTGACTTCGCGTCATATAAACCAACTTACCTCCCTCTGGATGACCCTGCTGACTTTTCATTCTTTTTTGATACTTCGGGAAGGCGAACGTGTTATATTGCGCCCGAACGGTTCTACACAGCCAGCGCAAATCCCGAGATAAGTGCAAAGAAATCTAAGCTGGCGATGGATGAGACTGAGGGAAAGCGTGACGGGAAGGTTACAGAAGCTATGGACTGTTTTAGTGCGGGATGCGTCATTGCAGAATTGTTCCTGGAAGGCACTCCGCTTTTCAACCTCAGTCAACTGTTCAAGTATCGAGAAGGGGAACTTGGTGTCGATGCACAGTTAGCGAATATCGATGAAGGTGTTAGGGCAAGTACTTCCTCCTCATTTATTGTTACATTCTCATCAATGGCAGTAGAATATGATAAAGCAAATGATCGCTCTTGATCCATCCGGTCGTCCATCTTTCGATACTCTTTTGCATACTTCACGCGGCATTGTATTTCCTGAATGCTTCTACTCCTTCTTTCACAACTACGTCTCAACCATCAACGACATCTCTCCAACGTATCACGCCCCGTCACCTCCGACTGCAACGTCCTTGGGAATAGCGCCTTCATCATCTACAACGACGTTACGGCCTGGTTCCTCGCTTTCCCAAGCCGCCGGTGCTCCAACGACGGAAACGACGTCTGAAGCGCATCCGAGCGAGGCTGATCACAGGGTGGAGAAGTTATGGGCAGACTATGAGAGTATAGAGCCGTACTGTTGACTGAAGTTGCAAATGAACCGTCGTCGGACGTCGAGCATACGTCGGCATCTACTGGTGTATCACGAGCTTTTTGTTGACTGAAGTTGCAAATGAACCGTCGTCGGACGTCGAGCATACGTCGGCATCTACTGGTGTATCACGAGCTTTTCAGGTGGGTAGCCCTGTATCTTGTAAGCACAGCGCTAGTGATTTATGGTGTCCAGGATATACTTCCCGTCGAGCTCTACATCCCAAATCGCGAACCCACTCTACACAACCCGCGTAAAGGACGTACGGCTGCCTATGAAGGTTACTCTTTTTAGTTTCAACCAATTGGAAGATCTAATTATACTCCTTAAGATGGTCCTGCTCTTATCATCCTTGCACTGGTTACGGCTCACATCCGGAACTGTCACTTACCAACATCGAAAATCCGGGCTTTGGACGTTTTCCTCGCGCTTATTTGCCATCTCACTGACGAGGCGAAGCTTGATAGAATGCTTCCGTATATCATTGAGCTTTTGCATGACGAGGCTGCTATCGTTCGCTCAGCAGCTCTGCGTACCTTGATGCAAGTTGTGCGTTTCTCACTTCTGTCCTTCGTTCTGTACTTACTAGAACTGGTGTAGCTCATGTTGGTGACTGTGATTACACCATCGAATGCTGCAATCTTTCCCGAATATATCATACCGCATCTTAAGCATCTATTACAAGATCCTGAAGTATCAGTCCGATGTATGTTTGCCCAGTGTATTGTGCAGCTTGCAGATACTGCCATGCGGTATCTCGAGATGGCACAGGCGCTCAAGGCTCATGGGGCTTTCAAACTCGCTGTCGATGTACAAGAGTATGATCAAGGTCATTTTGAGGTCAGTTATTTTACACATCTTGCTTATTTTATGATGTTGTATAATGACAATTCAGGTTTCATATGATGTTAGCCTGCAAGACCTGCAGAACAGTATCCAGGACCATCTCTCGACTCTTCTGATGGATCCATCCAGCATAGTAAAGCGTGCTGTATTGCATAACATCTCATCTTTGTGCATTTTTCTAGGCAGACAAAAGACCAACGATGTCCTCCTAAGTCACATGATCACATATCTCAATGACCGTGATTGGCTTTTGCGGTATGCATTCTTTGAAAGCATTGTTGATGTGGCTGCTTGTGCTGGAGGGCGGAGTTTAGAGGAGTACATTCTCCCTCTTATGGTACAGGCCCTATCAGGTTGGTAGCTTCTTCAACAAGGCAAGATTACAAAGTGATTTAATCGGTGTTGTACAGATGTTGAAGAGACAGTGGTTGCCAAGGTACTCTCAACTTTGACGAGTCTTTGTGAACTGGGTCTGTTCCAAAAAATGCGTATTTGGGAGCTTATGAGCGCGACACTCAGCTTCCTTTACCATCCAAATGTGTGGATAAGACAAGGTTTGATTTTTTTATCTTCCTAACTAGTCAAGATTTGTACCTTGTCTCAGGATCGGCGGCCTTCATTGCTTCTGCTGTCCGCCACTTGCCTCCAAGCGATGTCTGGTGCATCCTGTATCCATCGCTTAAACATTTCCTGAAGTGCGATGTGAAGGAAATAGAAGAGTTGAGCTTGTTGATGGCTATGAAACCTCCTGTTCGTGTTGAACGATTTCAATGTTATGACAAAAACTGATAGATCAGCGTAATACATAGCTTCCAAGACAGATCCTTGACGCTGCTGTTCAGTGGGCAATGAAAGCAGACAAGACGAGTTTCTGGCGCAGCGTGCGACGAAGCAGCACTGCCAAAGTTGAATCTCCCCGTGAAAGCGTGATAGCCATACGTAAGACCGGGAACAGTACCATTGCGAGGAATAAGTCTGAAGAGTGAGTCTGTGTTTAGATCAATATTATTCTGAAAGCATATGAATGACCTGTCCAGGGATGAAGCCCATCTTGCGAAGCTGCAGCAACTTGGAATGACTTCGAGCGAGGAGAGCAAATTACATGCGATGAGGGACTACATTCTGAAGCTAGCTAATGCTACTTCAAGGTATGCGATGGATTGTAACTCGCGGTTCTCTATTACTTACATCTACTTACGATGATACAGTTTTGCATCACGTCTAAACTCCGACCCTGAGACTGGTAAAAACCTCAAAGTCATGGGAGACATTGAGCTTCAAAAGCTGGGTGTCGTACCACAAACAGTATTCTTGAAAAATCGCACCTCTTCTGAATCAATCTCCCGTTACTCCCGTCTCACTTCATCCTCACGAAGATCCACACTAGATATTTCAGACCGCCGGACGCCTTTACTCAGTCCGAATTATTCCAACCGCATGCTCAGCGCAGACTACAGCGCTTCTGGAACACCCTTCGAAGATCTTCGTCGCAGATTACAGACTATCAGCGGATCTGTATCCCCTGTTGGGTCGGGTCCTCCGCCTATATCTCGAGGCAACTTCTCGCCTGTCACCCCATCCATCTCATCTGTTTCCCATCCTGCCTCTGGTCTCCCGCAGACCCATGGACGACCATCGAGCCCCACAGAGTCCATATTATCAGCCGCGAATTCCCAGACATATCGGCCGACTAGTCGGCTCCTTATTGGAAGCACTGATGGTCAGAAAGCGGCGCCTGCCGTTGGGCCCTCGAAAGCTAACGCTACGGGGCTTTTGGACACTCATTCCAAGATACGATCAGAGAGTCTCCTGATCTATCCGGCAGATCCTCACCAATATCTATGTCCGCAACTCTCCGACCACGGTCACGAGTGCCCTCGAGTCTCCTGATCTATCCGGCAGATCCTCACCAATATCTATGTCCGCAACTCTCCGACCACGGTCACGAGTGCCCTCTGCTTTGCAAATTTCAACCTACGGTAGTATTTTAGTTCAGGTATCTGATACCGAGTCGTA
Organism: Macrolepiota albuminosa; assembly: GCA_027475525.1. Taxonomy (NCBI): domain Eukaryota; kingdom Fungi; phylum Basidiomycota; class Agaricomycetes; order Agaricales; family Agaricaceae; genus Macrolepiota; species Macrolepiota albuminosa. The sequence continues at coordinate 134,388 of JAMWFC010000084.1, read as the reverse complement.
CTAATATTTTTTTATTCTAGATGGGCAGGAGCCAGGGATCAGCAACCTTTTGGAAAATCTTTATCTTGATAACAGTCGTGAACTCCAACAAGATTTTGGCCCCAAAGTCCACGAAGGGCCTGTCAGGCGACGAGGTGCCGTCCGCCATGGCGTTGGTGGAAAGTCACGACAAACCGATGCAACCTTGATTGCCCACTTTGCATCACACTCAGAAGCAATTACTGGGATCGCTGTCTCGCCTGACCACACGTTCTTCGTGACTGCGTCGGATGATAAGACAGTCAAGATCTGGGACACTGCGCGCCTTGAGCGCAATGTCACGAGCAAGCCGAGACATACATATAACCAGCATCACGCGCGCGTCAAGAGCGTGTGTATGTTGGAGGGTGTGTATTGCTTTGCCAGCGCAGCGGACGATGGGAGTCTGCATATTAACCGAGTGCATATTACGCAAACTGGAGCACTGCCGAAATATGGGAAGCTGCAACTTGTACGTGAACACCGTGTAGATAATGTTGGAGAGTATATTACGTGCATGACACATTTCAATTCAGGTTCGTAATCCGCATAGCTTCATTCCTTAATTGCTGACTTTGGGGAGCTAGAAACATCGTCAAACCTGGTTTACGCGACAACACATTCTATCATTACTGTCTTGGACTTGCGGACAACGCGTGTCCTTCAGACTATGGAGAATCCTCGACATTACGGTCCAATTACTTGCCTATGTATCGATCGGAAACGTTCATGGCTCGTCGTCGGGACTTCAACTGGCGTCCTCTCACTTTGGGATCGTCGGTTTGGTCTACTTCTCCGTAGTTGGCACGTTGGCGTCGCCTCGACCGGAAGATCAGTCCGCATATACCAATGCGTCATACATCCTTCAAAGGGCAAAGGCAACTGGGTCATGGTGTCGATGGAGTCGTCAAAGCGCATTACAGACAGGTCGTACACGAACCTCGTGGAGGTTTGGGACATTGAGAAGGCGGTGCTGATGGAGACGTTCATGACGAGGATAGGTTCAAGTGCTGATGCTGTACCTGATCCACACGAGCTCGTTGGTGTCGATGCTGAGACAAACCCAGCAGCAGCCATTGCTTCTCTTGTCCGCTTGCGGCAGGCCGGAGGCGATCTTTCAGAGACGACGCCTCGTCTGCCGTCTCGCAGCGCAAGTATTTCGAGGGATCCGGCTCTGCCCTCTGTCCCGGCTCCAGATATCCGTGCATTTGTTGTGGGGCTGGACTTTGCGGGACATTCGACATTACACAGGTCAGAGTTTAGTAGTATTGTCGAGAATCCATCGACGATGCGGATGATGGCGAAGGGTTTTATGATTAGTGGTTCGGAGGACCGCAAACTAAGGTTGTGGGATCTGGGCAAGCTGGAACGTACGGCGATACTAAGTGGGATGGAGAATGAGACTGAACGACCTTCTTATCAGTGCGTCCTTTTATCTCCATACTCATTCGAGTGTGAGGACTGTTTTACTGATATAACCCAGAGCCTTCAGCACTGGATCTGCGTCTACGTATGTGGAGACTTGGCCATCAGCATCTGCTACCGCGTCGCAGAGCAGTCGACCACCGCAGCGGATGTCATTGATCACGCAGAGTCAGCAAAATCTGTTGAGATCACATCAGGATGTCATCACTGCGCTGGCGTCATTAGAGTCGCCTTTCCGTGGAGGTATCATCAGCGGGGACCGGGCAGGTGTTGTCAAAGTGTGGCGAGTAGAGCTTGGAGACTAATGCTCCAGCTGTGGTCGATATATACCTTGTATAATAAATAATTTACTCTCACTCTAGTTCTATGGGACGTGTATATTGTATGTACGACAATCTTTACCTCTCCCTACGTTCTTTTGTTGTCTTAGGCCAGAGGAACGAACAACTGAGAGATAAGATAGGAGAATCAGATTTGTCGTGTGATGCGCTCTCGGTGGTTTTTCTGAGAACGTGACCACTGATCGATCTTTGGATGCTTGTGCAGAAGCTGACTCGAACTCAGCTTTGTTTCCCATTTCTCCGTCACACGTCGTTCTGTCTACGTATCAGGCCCTTTCGCGTTCTCCAGCTCTACCATTCATTGCCAGCACGGACTATGGCTACTCACCCAGTCGCCTCCTCGTCCCATCCAGCCGAGATTCCGGTTCTCAAGAGCCAGCACGGTCCGATTGCTAACGATTCAAAGCCAAAAGATAAGAAAGCTAAGACTACAGAAGGGTCGAGCTATCCTTTAGAGGTATATATGTCGTCGCATAGCTTTTATACCTATTGATTGAAATTTTATAGCTGCAACCTAGGCCTGACTTCTTCGATCATCGTATTAAACTTTTTGAAGAGCTAAAAGCAGAACAAGATGCTTTTGTGAAGGGTCTGTTTAGCATCGCCTCAATGCTTTTCCGATCTCAATTATGCCACAGCTCAGCCTCGGGAAGAGATTACCATCACCCTGCCCGATGGTTCAGAGCGAAAAGGCACTAGCTGGGAGACCAGTCCTATGGATGTTGCAAAGGAGGTGTCAAAAAGCTTGTCAGAACGCGTCGTCATTGCTAAGGTTTGTTGCTGGACCAGTCAGAGGTCAAACTATTACTGACGGGCTTTAGGTCGATGGCGCCCTCTGGGATTTAGACCGTCCCCTAGAAAAATCAGTCAAACTAGAACTCTTGGACTTTGAGCATCCTGAGGGTAAGAAGGTATTCTGGCACTCGTCAGCACACGTACTCGGAGAGGCTGCCGAGCGGCACTATGGTTGTCATTTGTGTCTTGGTCCCCCGACTGATGATGGATTTTTCTACGAGATGGGTATCGAGGACCGGTATGTCTACTTGTTTTATTGCTGGATTCTAATTGACATGTAGCAGACCTGTTTCAAACACTGACTACCCTGCCCTCGAAAAGATCACCGAGAGCGTGATCAAGGAGAAGCAAAAATTCGAGCGCTTGGTTGTTACCAAGGAGAAGCTTTTAGAGATGTTCAATGTGTGTTTCATATACATATCTATGGATCTCAAACCTCATACCTTGAATCAGTATAACAAGTATAAGCAGTACCTTATCGAGACTAAAATTCCTGATGGTACCTCTACTACTGTATACCGCTGTGGGCCAATGATTGATCTGTGCATTGGTCCTCACATTCCCCACACTGGCAAGATCAAGGCATTTATGGTTACCAAGGTCGCTCAACTACTCTATCTATCTGATGAAGCACTGATCGGACCTCTACAAAAATAGAACTCTGCATCTTACTTCCTTGGTGATCCTACGAAGGAATCGCTACAAAGAATTTATGGTATATCGTTTCCCGACAAGAAACAGTTGACCGAGTACAAGGCATTCTTAGCTGAAGCTGCAAAGCGTGATCACCGGAAGATTGGCAAGGTATATTCTTTACTATTTTCATCCTCTCAGACGCTTTATCATCACTTTAGGATCAGGAATTGTTCTTCTTCAATGATCTGAGCCCCGGAAGCTGTTTCTTCCTTCCTCATGGCACCCGGATATACAACACGCTGGTTGAACTCATGCGGGTAAGGAACCAACTTATCAGTGATCGACGATCGTTTCTTATTCCGACATCATAGTCCGAATACTTCAAGCGTGGCTATCAAGAGGGTTAGTCGTATACCTCTTTCCGTTCCTAACGTGATGTTTCATCATTTGCGTCATAGTCATCTCCCCAAATATGTATAACAGCAAACTATGGGAAACCTCGGGTCACTGGCAAAACTACAAGGATGATATGTTCGCCCTTGATGTTGAAAAAGAGAAATGGGCGCTTAAACCAATGAACTGCCCTGGTCACTGTCTGATCTTTGACTCACGGGATCGCAGTTACAAGGAGTTGCCCATTCGTATGGCGGAGTTCGGCATCATCCACCGTAATGAAGCTTCTGGAGCTCTCACTGGCTTGACGCGCGTCAGGCGGTTCGTGCAAGACGACACCCATGTCTTCTGCATGTCGTCACAGATTGAGGAAGAGATCGGGTATCTCTTTGATTTTATGCAGCACATCTATGGTCTTTTCGGTTTCGAATTCAAGCTCGAGCTGTCTACCCGTCCTGATAACTATCTTGGGACCATTGAAACATGGAATGCAGCTGAGGCAGTACGTTGAATGTCCTCTGAGCGCCTACATTGGATGTGAATGCTGATCCGTTGTAATAGCAACTTACCAAAGCTCTCGAGAGACATCATCCGGGAAATTGGGAGCTCAATCCAGGTGACGGTGCGTTCTACGGACCGAAAATTGACATCACGATCCGGGATGCTTTGCGGAGGTCTTTCCAATGCGCGACTATCCAACTCGACTTCCAGCTTCCGGAGCGCTTCAATTTGAAGTACCGCGCGGCGGAGGATACGAACGATCCTACTAGACCGCCGTCGAGACCCGTCATCATTCACCGGGCAATCCTCGGCAGTCTGGAACGATTCATTGCTATTATCACAGAGCACTTTGCCGGGAAATGGTGCGTCAGCGTCGGACGCGGCTCTAGACTCCCCCGATGTAAAAAAAACTCATGAAACTTTCCAGGCCATTCTGGCTATCGCCCCGGCAAGTCCTGGTTATTCCAGTCGCCGTTCCCTATGTACGTAATTTGGTTCCGAACCGAGGGGGCTGTGCTGACTTTATTTATATTTATCTCTTTTTTGCTGTGTAATATGACGTCACAGAAAGAGTATGCCTCGGAAGTTGCGAACACGCTTAACGAGCTGGGTCTCTATGCTGACGTAGACAACGGTGAGAATACCCTTCAGAAAAAGATTCGAAATGGAGAAATTGCGCAGTACAACTTTATTTTGGGTACGTTTGTGTCTTTGTCATCTATAGTACGACCGACCCGTTACTAATCGTTGACCGAATGTGTAGTTGTTGGCCAGGAGGAACTTGATGCCAGATCCGTCAATGTGCGTAATCGCGATGACGTTGGAAGCAAGACTAGGTCGCAGATTATTCCCTTGGTGGAGGTTGCTGAGAAGTTGGTTGCACTCAAGAAAGCGCGCAGTTTGGAAAACAAACTAGTGTAGATTTTTCAATATAAAACAAACTATATATGTGTAAATCTGCATTCAATTAAATCCACATATTGTACCCCTTTGAAGTGATTTTCATTACAAAGTAGGTGTCGCTCATGAAGGTCAAGATGTGTACATATAATCGACGGCGGATCATAGGTGGAATGGTAGCACGGTCTATCTGACTAATAAATGCGCATAATTATGGACAATAGCCTGCTTAAGCACCGACACCATTCATCAGCTGGCTGTATTGTGTACGCTGAAATAGGAGGCACAGAATGGATGTCAGTAGGGTAATAAATGTATCCGCAGAAGACATATCCATACCAATTGCTGAATGGCTGCGCGCTCTGCTTCGGGGAAAGCGTTAATCTGTTCTTGCGTCAAAGCGAATACTTGCATAATCATCGCCTGCGGAAATGTCAAGGAAGAAAATTAGCCAATTAAATTTCCCTGAGCAGAAGGAATGCAAATGGCTGAACACTAACACGTTGATCATCGCTTATTCCTGGGGGAGCCGCAGGTGTGGCAGTCTGCGTAGTCGGAAGCTGTGATGCTTGTGTTTGGGGAGGAGGTACCATGGGCTGTGCGGGTGGCGGCGGGCGGTAGCCGTATGGTGCCATCGGTGGCGGCGGCATTACGTGTGGAGGTGGCACGTGATGCCCGTACAGCGTCGGAGCAGGCGGAGGTGCGAGTGTTGGAATGGGTGGCTGTTGTAAAGGCGGCGGGGGGTAGGCTTGAGGAGGCATTGGAGGAGGGTATTGAGGATGCTGCGGTTGTTGTAGATGTGGCGGTGGAACAGGCGGACGGGCAGCTTGCGGGGGCGCAGTACCACCAGTTGTAGCTGCTAGCATGCGTTGCAAAATTGCCGAATCCACGATTTTGTTCAGAACGAGGGATTGGAAGAGGGCATATGCAAACTGAGGATGTGCAGATAGCAATGTTCGTGCTTGCTCGGGATGCGTGATAACAAACGCCTGACAAAGCAGGAGATATTTAGATAGAGACGAAACGCATACGAAAGAGCTGTCTTACTTTCATTTGCGCTAGCACCTCCATAAGCTGACTAGGCTGCATAGTTGCCAAAGTTTGACTGATGTAGTCGAGCGCCGACGCGCCTTGCGGTATTTGGATACCAGGCGGGAGATTTGCAAAAATTGATTCGTGGCGGCTATCACCACCGCCCCCTCGCCATCCATGACGGGGTTCAGAAGGGCCTGGGGTGCCACCATCAATTATCTCCCCTCTAACAGTAGTTTTGCCTTCTAGGAAAGGATCGGAGTCCGCTAAATCGATTCTCAGCGGTCGCCCGCCTACATCGGTATTGTTGAGGTTTCGGACAGCAGAAAGAGCAGTTTCGTGGTCTTTTTCAAGCCAATACGGGTTGTGTGGCACAAGGAAGGAATTATTTTCACAAGTTGAAGATACGTTTACAACGACGTGATTTGTTTTTTGGTTCAGGTTTTGAACGACACGATTGCATTTGAAGAGCGGGTTGAGTGTTGTGAATAACGTTGAGGGATGTTCAAACATGTTCGAGGTGTTTTTGATGATTTGCGGTTTGGGGGTTTGATTTTGATCGGCGAGTACAGATTTGAAGCGCACGTTGTGCACGAGGTTGATATTTATGGTCGAAGATAAGAACACTTCACGTCAGACAAAGAGAAAAACAAAGCACACGGAAATAAAATTGATGTACCCGCAAATTCACAAAACCCGTATCCTCTGGGCTTGCCTGTGTCTCTGTCAAAAACTAATCTAAACGGAGTTGGGGGAGTTGAGTTTGAACACGCCCAGACGCAAAAAGCAGACCACATGGAGCACAGTACCTAAAACCAACGACCTGCCCAACCGATTTGAAGACATCAATAAGCTGGTCTTCACCCATGTTATAAGGGACATTGCCGACTGATAGCAGATGACTCAGAGACAGACATTCGCATTGAAGGATGAGTACACACCGAAGACAACCTTACTCATGATAGAAAATAATTTGTAGATTATGACTAGAAACACGCAAGCAAGAGCGGGGGCACGTGGTTTTTGTTGGTAATGTGGACACAGTCACGCCTTTTTCTCAAAACACTGACTCAACCTTTCCTGGTGCTCATACATAGAGCCTCGATTTGACTAGTCTCTTCACACTACAACTCAGCCTAAACTATGTTGTACGGACGCGGAACTTCATTAATTGTAAGCATAGCCACATCGGCTCATGGGCTTCTACCGACTGGCTGGACTGAAGCTATGTAATCTCACGGATCACGTTCTGAGAATATTCCGGGATATATATTGATGCCTTGTGGAATATATAAAGGCGTCCACTTGCGGGCGCCTCTTCCAGCCCATCGCAAAGCTTTTAACATGAGTTCTCAATCACGTCGCATACAGCCACGTTCTCGCTCTGTTCCTCTGCCTCTTCGGCCCTCCGGTCGTTCTCATCCGCGGAACCTTTTACGCGTAATCGCTGCACTAGAAAAAGTTAAAATTCAATCGAGACGAAGACAGTCAAATGACCAAAGGCTGGCTTTGGCAAGGCAGAAGTTGCAAGACGATGCTAACCGTCCTCAATTTCTTATGCCTCGGTACGACTTCGATTTCTTCGTCGGTTTATCTTTACTAATTAGTGTAATAGAGTCGAAATCATCGACGATATAAGTAAAGAAAGACTGGTCGTCAAGCTCGAGATTCCTGACGTCGATCCCAGCAAAGTAAAACTCAAATTACATGGCGATGTTCTCAGTGTCTTTGGAGAACGCATTCCAGACCTATCCGCTGTGGCCGAAGAATATAGAGACGGCCTCAGATTTCATAGCCAAAGTGAGATGAACAATTACCACCGTCCTAAAGTTATTTTACTGGGCGGTGGCCGCGTGGTGTCCCTCCCCTCCACCCAAGTCAATGCTCCATCTGCGAGGCAGTCCTCTCGAACCCCGGTTTCACCACCACCTGGTCATATGCGTGCTGAGAGGGTTCATTACAATGAACTGCGCTATGGTGCATTTTGTCGTAATCTTCGCATTCCGGCTGGCTCGAAGGCAAGTATTTTTCAGCTCAATTTCGTTCTTCTTTTTTACTAACACATTCACGCAGGCTTCAGACATTGAGGGCCAGTTTATCAATGGCATGTTGGTACTTTCGTGGCCCAAGGCCCGTACGCCGACAGTATCGCAAGCTATCCAAGTGGAGGAAAGCGATGTTAATATTACCATTCCCTCTACCACCCCTGTTACTGTGAAGGTCGAGTCAGCGGATATGGAAGTTGACTCGTCTCTGTAGCCGCTCTCGAATGACCCTGAATCTCCATTGCCATATATCACATTTATCTCCACTCGCGTAAATAATGTTCTTTTTTAGTGTTTCTCTTGCCATACTTATAGGAGCTGACTTTATCTCCGTGTGTATCTCTTGTACTTTACAACTATACCATATTGTAGTATAGTGTTGTTTACAGACTTAATATTATGGATCCGGATTTGGATAGATCTTGACAGATTTACTTGCACACCTATGTGGAAGAAGAACAAGCCTCCATTGTCAAATAAAAAGAATATAACATCCTACTTGAACAAGGGCTTCATATTAAAGAACAAAGGTGAAGAAAGCTCAAATCACTTGATCGTCTCTACGCCACACAATGAAACACAGCCTTGTTGTTATTGCCCCCGCTCAGATACACAAAATACATGGATATACCAGCATGAATACCGGAACCGACCTCGCTGATGAATGTTCCTTGGATAAGAGATTGCAACGGGGTTATGTGCTTCCAGCCTGTGTAGTTTGAAACGATCGATCCCCCTACTGAGATGTACAATTGCGTAGTGCCTTGAAAGTGTAAGCCTATTGCTCACCTTGCCATGAGCGTTTATCCTGAGTTTATGGTTGTGGCCATGCCTTGGGAAAGTCGTAAGTCTAAGAAAGGTGTTGTAAGGCTAAGACAGGCCGGTATGGGGATGTGGAAACTTTTTTGGAGCAAAAAGTCAAATTTAGCTGAGCACCTGCAATGCTAAGTCAGCTGCGGAGAAGTGTTACATTGGACGGAAATACCATAGAAGTAATAGCTGCATGTGACAGTCTAAGCTTTAGATGAAGTCGATAGCAAAGGTGGTGGAAAGGGGCCTAGGGAAGGAAGCTACTACAGATTCATTCCTTGATTATCGATGTCGGAACCGCAACTTAGAAGTTTAATGGACTTGGAACATGACTCGACGGACAGGTCGCTTCCTTAATAGGTCATCCATCTACAAGAGAATAATCGATATCGATCTCATTGGAGTATATTCGGTCCTGAGATCTCCAAGCACGGATCTCCAAGGTCCGCCGATAAGCAAAAAGAATGCATAGAAGCACGCCGTCAATATTGCGCAGTTACCCATGTGAACAAAGTGGGTGACTCACATTGACTCCGAGTCGTTGGCAACTTGATATAGCACAAGAAAAAGATAAGTAGTTGCAAGGTGTGGTATTAAAAACAGGATAGATCTCAAATAGAAATGCTGCGAGGCAGGAGCATGGTTAACGTTAACCGAGGCCAAGGCTATGCATTGAACGTTGAATTATCGCCTAGCAGATTGACATGTTGGAACCACGTAGGCGACGTAATAAAGACGTTTGATCAATGAATGAGTTCTACATAAAGGGTTACCTGTGGTCACCCTTTGTTACGCGAGCGTTAGGCATCCTCAGGTGTGTCTCCACGTCAACAAGTCCAAGGACAACCTTCGTACCAGATTCAGGTTTTTCAGCCTCGCAGCTTGTACTGTCACATTCTCAAGAGCGCTTGGCAGATCCCCATGATGTATTTTCATCAGAAGAAATGAGGAACCCAACAAATCTGCGAGCAATGATTTGGCCCCAAATACCAAGAGCGTGTAACCTGTTTCAAACCATGGAAATCATGTGAGAAGAAAGTTTGAAACATCGCTGCTTGGAATGATCAGTATCACTGTCATTGGCAGGGTGTAAAAACAAGGAAATGTACATGTTGATATAATTATTTAAGATACAGTTTTGATGATTCTGTGAGAGACTTGCTCACCATCCTTGAACATGACTCTGTAAGCATGAAGCTTACAACACTTGCGGATAACGCGAAATAGGGAGTTCAAGACGACGATCGACAACTTGATAATGAGTCTCAGGATGGGATCGGATCGAGAATGAGCAGGTTCAAACTTTATTCGCAAACTTTATTACGAAGGGTATATAGGGGGAGGGTAGTATTTTGTAGAGGTAGCCTTTTTGTTGGTTTTCTTCTCTCGAGAATTCTATTGTTGTGCCATTCTGTCGAGTCTCGGTCGTAAGTGAAGTCGGACCCGTTGGCGTCCGCTTACACTTTTTTTTTGAATCGCACAACCTTGGACGACTACCCTCCGGTGGATCGAGAAGGAGTCTTAGTGCCTCGGATATTGGGGGTCTTTGACACGACTTGGGTTTGAGGAGAAGAGGGAAAGTAGGTTCGTTGGGCGTTTCCGTTGACAGGGAAGGAGAGATCTGTCATCCCAGAGGGGGAGGTTATCGCGACCGTTCCGACTGGGGCTTATAAAAGGGGAGAAGAGGGGAGGAGTATCTTGGAGGCGTCGGACGACGCACTTTCGTTTCGCATACAACCTGGCCCGCACGCGTTCGCAAATTCAACACCTTCGTTCTCGCCAGCTTTCTCACTCTCATTCTCAATCTCGTTCTCTCTCTCAATCTCGTTCTCTTTCTCGTCCTTGTCCCGGTTCTCGTTCTTGTTCCCACCCCGTGTCAGGGGGCTCCGTATTGGCGTACGACCCGGTCCCAGGGCCAGTTGCACGGTCTCGTTCTACACGATCTCGTTCCAGGAGCCGATCTTCGAGTTTATCAGATCCTCCTCAGACGCCAGCTCATTCTTGTCCTACTTCTCCGAGTACCATTGGATCAAATTCCTCGTCCTCATCGGACGAAGATCTTTTGTATCGGTCCCCACCACGAATAAGCATGTCTTCGACTTTCGGCACCACTTATACGGCAGAGGTCACTCAGATCTCCGCCAGTCATGCCCCTCTCATCACGCGGGGTACTATTGGTCCTCGTCAGCTCGATGCGTTTGAACATTTCGCCAAGAGATATTTTAGTCATAAAGGGATAGCAGCAGAGAAACAGGTTGAGAAGGTGTTGTACAATATTGACTCCAGCGATGTGCGAGCGTGGGTGAAGAAGAAGGAATCCGAGCTTAAGTCCCTGACATTTCCTGTTTTCATGGCACAACTAAGGGGGGAGGTTTTGGCTACAGACTGGGTGTGGGAGACGGCGCAGGTTCTGACGAAGAAGCAGGGGGAAGAGGAGAGGTTTGCGGAGTGGGCGAGTAATTTGAGGGAAGCGAATGATACGCTAAGTTCCGACCCCTGCTTCTACATCAGTGCTGACAGGATGCGGAACTACTTGCTCTTGCATTGCAATGACGACCTTCGCCGCGAATATCACATCGGGAATAAGGACGGCTGTTACGATGGAATCAAGGAGTTCTCTAAGTGGTTTCGCACGGTGGCTGACCTTGACATGGCCTTGGCAGCACGAAAGACTCAGATCAGTAGGCACCTTGCAGCGGCCATTGCAGCGTCCTCAAAGTCCCAGATGAAGAATGTCACCAACGTGTCAAACAATAGTCAAACATCAAAGACGACCGGGGGCAACAGTGATACGTCATCCTCATCCACTCGTATCTATGTGTATGCGCTCACGACTGAGGAGAGGAGTATCTTGGATGAACACCAAGGTTGTTATCAGTGTCGTCGGTTATACGTCAGTCATCGTGCTCAGGATTGTCCCGAGAAGGGAAAGGCCTTGACGCTGGTAGAATATAACAAGCGTAAGCTTACTCCTGCGTTCGCGGATGGGGCAAAGGCAGAGTTTTTGGGTAAAGGGGATAAAGGGAAGGCAAAGGTGGACAGCGCTTCCATCACGGTAGCAGCAGTGTTTGAGGAGTCCGATTCAGAGGAGACCAGTAGCGATGCGGGCTCCGAGTACGTCATTCCTCGGCATATCACTTATCCTTGTTTGGTGTCAGGGTCTTCCATGGCTCCTGTGTCCGTTTCTGACGCGCTTATTGATACCGGATCTCCTCCAGCATTGATTTCTTCGACGTTGGTGAAGACCCTGGGCCTGCAGACGCGTAAATTGGGGAGGCCTCTTTCTGTGTCAGGAGTGTTTGCTGCTCAAGGATCCAAATCAAAAAGTCTGCTTTCGCGATACGTCAAACTTGTAGTTATATCACCATGTTCTCAGTGGAAGTCACGCTCTCAAGTGTTTATTGTATGTCCGAACTTACACACAGATGTTATTCTCGGACTCGACTTCTTAAAACGCAATAAATTAATTATCGACCTCGGAAACGGTTCATTGATGGATAAATCGACGGGTTTTGATCTATTGCACCCTTCATGTCAAAAGAGTCTGACGAAAGCAGCTTCAGCACATCCACAAAAGCAGACGACAAAGTTGCGTGTGAGGGGAAGAAAAGAGAGAGAGTGGATACGGCGGGGGCAGAAGGAGATGGAACCCCATCGGAAGCGTGTGCATTTTGAGTTAAACGCTTTGTTTGCCGAGCAGTCAAGTAGATTTGCGCGATTGGGCGAGCATACAGTGACGGGAGAGCCTCGATTGTTGGGCATGGTCAAAGCTCGGATCGAAGAACTGGCATGGAAGGAGAGGCTGAAGAACATGGATGTGACAATGAAACGGCGGTTTAGGAACCTGTTCCCAGCAGGCATTCCCCATGCCGACGAATTACCTGACAGCGTCTATCACCGAATCCAAGTCAAACCCTTGGCAAAAATCACAGTGGCGAGGTCTTACTCATGTCCACGTAAATACCGCGATGGATGGAAAACGTTGATTGATCAACACCTCGCAGCAGGAAGGATTCGACCATCATCTTCACCTTATGCAAGTCCATCGTTTGTGATTCCTAAGTCGGATCCCACAGTTCTCCCATGCTGGGTAAATGATTATCGCCGTTTGAACGCTCATACAGTTCCTGATAACTACCCGTTGCCGAGGATCGACGATATTTTGGCAGACTGCACGAAACCAGGGACACGGATATGGGGAAAGATCGATTTGACAGATGCGTTTTTCCAAACTCGGATGCACCCAGACGACATAAAATATACGGCAACGTTAACGCCTTTTGGCTTATGGGAATGGGTGGTTATGCCCATGGGCCTTCGGAATGCCCCTGCCACACAACAACGTCGTGTTACACTCGCATTACGGCAATACATAGGCAAGATATGCCATGTCTATCTTGATGACATTATTATATGGTCGAACTCAATTGAAGAGCATGAAAAGAACGTGTCATTGGTGTTGCAGGCGTTGAGAGATGCGAGGTTGTTCTGCTCTATGAAGAAAAGCGACTTGTTTTGCACCGAAATTGATTTCTTGGGCCATCATATTTCGGAACGCGGCATCGAGGCTGATCTCTCGAAGGTGGAAAAGATTTTGAACTGGCCGGTACCTAGAAAGGCGAAGCACGTGAGGCAGTTTCTGGGTCTTGTCCGATATATTGCTGCCTTTTTGCCTGCCCTCGCGGAACATACCTCGGTACTGACGCCACTCACGAGGAAGGAATTTAACGGCAATTTTCCACGATGGACAAATGCTCATCAGGCAGCGTTTGATGGAATTAAAGCGCTCGTGGTGGGCCGAGATTGTTTGACAACGATCGATCATGAAAACCCAGGCGAAAACAAGATTTTTGTAACGTGCGATGCGAGTAAGCGGCGAACAGGGGCAGTTCTGTCTTTTGGATGGACGTGGGAGACAGCTCGGCCAGTGGCCTTCGATTCGCGTCAGTTCACACCTGCTGAGAAAAATTACCCGACACATGAGCATGAGTTGCTGGCCATTGTTCGTGCCTTGCATAAGTGGCGGATAGATTTACTTGGTTTGACATTCTCAATTTACACGGACCATAAAACACTTAAAAATTTCGACACGCAAAAGGAGTTATCGAAACGACAGGCTAGGTGGATGGAATATATGTCACAGTTCGACTATGACATCAAGTATGTGAAGGGGGAGGATAACACTGTTGCGGATGCCTTGTCTCGAATGCCGAAAGGAAGGGACGTGGTGGTGGGACAGATCATGATGGTGAGTGGGGAGGAGACAACGTTGGATGAAATTCGGTTGGGATACAAGGAGGATCCGTATACGAGGAGATTGTTGGAGGATGAAAAGGCTGGGTTGCTGACTAGCGGGGTTGAGCTGCGGGATGGATTATTATTTGTGGGGGAACGTCTCGTGGTCCCGCGATACAAGCAGTTGAGGGAGAGTCTGTTTAGAATTGCTCACGATGAGCTGGGTCATTTCGGCGCGGACAAGACTTACGCATCATTGCGATACTCATATTACTGGCCGAATATGCGCCGAGACTTGATTAACGGCTACATTCCTTCCTGCGTAGACTGCCAACGCAATAAGAGTAAGACAGCAAAGCCAACAGGGCCGTTACATCCCTTACCCATCCCTGAGCATCGATTCGGATCGGTCACACTTGACTTCGTAGGACCCTTGCCACGAGATGAGGGATTCGACCAATTTTGTTCCATGACATGTAGAGCGGGGGCGGATCTGCAGATTTCGCCAACGAGAACAGACCAGACAGGGGAGGAATTCGCGCACATTTTTTTCCGGGATTGGTACTGTGAAAACGGTTTGCCATACGAAATCATTACAGATCGTGATAGTCTTTTCACGTCTGCATTCTGGAAGGCGTTGATGAAACTCACCGGCGTAAAACACAAGATGTCGACTGCTTTTCACCCGCAGACTGATGGCGCTTCTGAACGCTCGAACAAAACCATCGTTCAATGTATCCGTTATCACGTTGACCGGATTCAAACAGGATGGGTGAAGGCTCTACCACGTATCCGCTTTGGGATTATGAACACGGTCAATGCGTCAACGGGTTTCTCGCCGTTTCAATTGAAATCAGGGTTCTCTCCTCGAGTTTTGTTGCCATTGTTTCCCCCACCTCCAATTGATACACCTGCGGAAGATCTCGCACTTCGTGTTTTGCAGGAGATTGAATCTAATTACATGGAGGCTATGGATAACCTGATTACGTCCAAAATCAACCAGGCACATCATGCCAACTCTCGCCGTTCGCCCGAGATCGAATACAAGGTCGGTGACCGTGTTATGTTGTCCACTGTGAATCGACGCCGGGAGTACGTTCAGAAAAAGGATGGGCGCGTTGCTAAGTTTATGCCAAGGCAGGATGGTCCATTTCTGGTCCTAGAGGCATTCCCAGATTCATCGGAATATGTCCTTGACTTACCATCGTCCATGAAAATCCTTAATCGCTTCCATGCTTTGTTGCTGTCCCCGTACCACCCAAACGACAACGAATTGTTCCCGTCACGACGTTTGGAAATGCCAGGACCTATTGTGACAGAGGAGGGGCAAGAAGAACATTTTATCGAAAAGATTTTGGACGAACGGAAGCGGGGGAGAGGTGTGCAATACCTCGTTCGCTGGCGAGGATATGGACCGGATCACGATGAGTGGAAGAGTGGGAAGGAAATGGATAACACGGTGGCACTTGATAAGTGGGAAGATTGGAAGAAATCGGTGGGGAGAGATTGAATTTTTCGGGACGACGGCGAGTGTAAGCATGAAGCTTACAACGCTTGCGGATAACGTGAAATAGGGAGTTCAAGATGACGATCGACAACTTGATAATGAGTCTCAGGATGGGATCGGATCGAGAATGAGCAGGTTCAAACTTTATTCGCAAACTTTATTACGAAGGGTATATAGGGGGAGGGTAGTATTTTGTAGAGGTAGCCTTTTTGTTGGTTTTCTTCTCTCGAGAATTCTATTGTTGTGCCATTCTGTTGAGTCTCGGTCGTAAGTGAAGTCGGACCCGTTGGCGTCCGCTTACAGACTCTGAGTAAATCATACTGAAAGGTAACGTCAAATCTTGTTCTGAAACATGAGCGCCTAATATTTGCTCAGCATTGGAAATAATACTTTGGGACCACTCTGTCACAATATTCTGTGAGATGCATCGGACAAATCGGTCTAAATCTCTGGAGGTCAAAGACTCAAGGAAAAAATCACGAGTCGGATGGAAATACACTCTTATGTAATTACCACCTTATTTGCTTCCTAAAAATATTTCCAGGGACAAATGTCCCTTCCTCATTTGAATAAGGCTACAAGAAGAATAAGTAGAAAGGCGAGGGGGCCCCTTGACCACGAACCACCACCTGCATCACTAACCCTGGTGCGGCTACCGAGCAATTTGGCCAGTATGCCCTTCATTTCCTCCGTATGGAGAAGCTGCCTGGGTAGCAGAGGCGGGGCCCCCCCAGATACTATTCCTCCGAAAAACTCGACGGAGAAGGGCAGGACACAGAGCCAGTCAACCTCAAACACCAAGGGAGAGGGCGATACATCCTCACTCACTCCCTCGAGACGAAAAACGAACTTTCTTGCACGCACCCACAGGCGGAACATCCAAGAGGCCCACATGACAGGTATAAACACAACGAGGCTCAGGGTGAATATACGGTATACAAAAAATTCCCGCGACCTGAACAAAAAAGAGAGCAGAGAGCCGCTGCGACTGTCTCCCCTGCCCATGACAAAGGTCAGCGATCAGCGTAAACGTGCACAATCCTCCAGCCCGCAGAAACAGAAAGGAGTCAAGAGTCACGATAGAAAAAGGAGACTTCTTGGTAGTCCTCAGCCAGTATCAGATATGGACGAGTCGGATGGAGAGCCACAGAGCCAGTCACCCCCCAGGGCCCCGCCACCCCCCAGCCTGTCTGGAATGACAATCTCAAACGAGGCAGACCAGGACATGGACTTTGACGGCGATGAGACACTAATCGATACCCACGATCCGTCATCCCCCCAGATGATTAGTCCTGGCAGGGAGTCGACTCCACAGCCCCCTCCTACTCCTGAGCAAAGGGAGAGGGCAGACCCCATCTGGATCATAAGACGCACCGCTATTCGGCCCTCAGATGCAGGGAATGCGAGCATGTTGGTGGCCGAAGAAACTCCCCAGCCCATCATCCCGCCCCAACTCCCCAGTAGCCTATCCCACACCCCGACGCCAGTGGGTGGCTTTCCGGTCATTCATATCTCCACACCTCCCTGGTTCAACTTACTGCCGGAACAAAGAGAACATTTCGACGCCTACCCAGAGCCCAAGCTCTGGGTCAGAGAATGGCAGGCAAGTAATACGGCGGACTTGATGACTACAAGTGAGAAAATCAAGGAGCTTATAAAGGAGATGACAGGCGAGAGAGCTAGGCTATCTACGCCCCAGCAGGAGAAAGACATCAACTCGATGCGCAGGAACAACGACAGGTACAAACCGCCATACCACTTCTTGGTCTCCGACATCTCGACGACGGCGTTTAACATATTGGCAACGCATCTTATTGTATCAACACCTATCATATCCGTCTTCTTCCTCCCGTACCACCCTCCAACCCCTAGCTTCCTATGCACGATCGAGGGCTTCACTCTTAGCATACGATCCCAGGAGGCGATACAGGAATCGGAAGAGATGGCCACGGATATTGTAAGGCGAACTCTGAAGAACGACGAGTCGACCGTAGCTCTACTCAGGAGTAAAATCATTGACGATGAAACGTCGCAGCATGATCTAAGCCCGGCTTTCGAGGTTATACAGTCTCTAGTGGTCCGACTGGTGAAAGGGGAGGAGTCGGTAGATCGCTCGACCACTGGCAGGCCCAGAAAACCAATCTGGAACGTCTTCTTTAAACAGCCTCCGCCACTTACATGGACGAACTATTTCGTACTCATACAACACATAAGAGAGGCTAAGTTCATAGACATGGACTGTGGCAGTGCAACACTCGTAGATGAAAACTACCGACTCCACTGTTACCTCTGCAAAGGAGCCGACCACAACCCCATGCACTGCGCTTACACATCACTGGAGGGTTGGTTCGGAAATAAAGTGGAAGGAAAGATCGAAGAAACAGTAGAGTTTGCGTCCTCAAGCAGGAATGAGAGAGCACTACGTAACGACAAGAACAGAAATGAGCGACGTGCCGAGTCCTGGAGGAGGGGAAGCCGGATCCCTGGTCCCAGCGGTGGCAGAAGAGACCGTAACTAATTACTTGTCACTTATACGATAACGCAACAATGAAGCATTTTTTTTCTTCTTTTTTAAAAAAAAAAAAAAAAAAAAAAAAAAAAATGAAAGACGGTACTCATGATATTCTCA
The DNA here is from genome assembly GCA_027475525.1 of Macrolepiota albuminosa. Classification (NCBI taxonomy): domain Eukaryota; kingdom Fungi; phylum Basidiomycota; class Agaricomycetes; order Agaricales; family Agaricaceae; genus Macrolepiota; species Macrolepiota albuminosa. The sequence continues at coordinate 116,121 of JAMWFC010000084.1, read as the reverse complement.
ACCGGCAAACAAGGGCCAAAACAGTCTAAGATGGATTTACTGGGTTTACGAACGACAGGTAATCTTAGACTGGCCCCCTAGCTGGACTAGGTAAGTCCAGGCGGCAGTCGTGTTTACGGCGGGCAGTGCCGCGCAGCGATCCTGCTTAAGGGAAGGTAGCATATACCAGAACATTGCCCAAAAACCACCACCTGTCACAATAAGAGAAGAACAAAACACTAGGAGCATAAATATCGGCAACGGACAACTCCCCGCCCAGGCAGGAGGGGACTACGGCCAAACCATCATCCATGACCTAGGAGCATAAATATCGGCAACGGACAACTCCCCGCCCAGGCAGGAGGGGACTACGGCCAAACCATCATCCATGACCCTGACGACGGCCTGGGAGGGATCGGCGATGGATCGCGGCATACACAACCCCTAACGACGGAGTTTCTCACACAAACTCTTTCGGAAGAGGTACTGGAAGTGACGGAAAGACACAACACGGTAACCCCAAAGAAGGGGAAAAGCAAGCGTGGAGCACTAAGATTTGCTTCGCTGAACATGAAAGGCGGCAACTCTATATCCACAATAACTAAATGGCATGAAATGCGCCAATTGATGAGGGAAAAAAGGATTGATATATTGGCTTTGCAAGAGACGCACATAAGTGGAAATTGGAGAGAGGAGATTGAAGACCTCTTCGAAAGACAAATGAAGATAGTCATGAGTGGTAACCCAGAACGACCGAACGCCACGGGAGTGGCATTCATCCTGGATAAAAGAACTACGAGGTGGAAGGAAGCCAGAACGAGAGAACTGATACCAGGAAGGGCGCTAGTACTGGAACTGCCGTGGTACGAAGACCGAGATATAAGCTGCATGAATGTGTACGCGCCAAATGAACCAAGCGAGAATGAAAACTTCTGGCGAAAACTAAGATCACACTGGAAAATAAGACCGATTCTATTAAAACCAAGCATAATGATGGGAGATATGAATGTAGTGGAAGAGGCGATAGATAGACTACCGGCCCACACAGACCCAGTAGGAGCCACGAGGGAATTGGCAAGGTTGAAAGCACACCTCGGCGTTGCGGATGGATGGAGACGAGAGAATCCGACGACGGTAGACTTCTCATACCAAATGGTGAACAGACCTATACAATCGAGGATTGATAGAATATACCTCAGGGAGAACCTTCTGAACTATAGCTGGGACTGGAAGATAGAAAGATCCGGCATTAACACTGACCACTCATTAGTCACGATGACACTATTAAACCCCTGGCAACCATATATTGGGGAAGGGAGGTATGCCATGCCAGTAAACCTAGTAAAAGATACAGAACTCATGGACCGTATCGAAACGCTGGGTATCGAGCACCAAAGCCGACTTGAAGAATGCGTAGACAACAGAACCGGACTCTCAAACCCGCAGCGCCTCCACGCTACTTTCAAAAGTAAGATGTTAGAAATTATAAGAAACCGGTCGAAGGAGATTAAACCTAACATACTACGTGAAATTGAAAACCTGAGAAAAGATCGGAGAAAAACCCTGAACAGTCCAAACATTGACGAGGACTCAAAGAGGGAGGAAGCGGCAATACTAGATGAGAGAATAAAAGACCTAGAGATGCAGCGTTTTGCGAGAGCAAGAGATACAGTAGCAACGTCATACCTTCTGTATGGGGAAACGGTGTCCAAACCCTGGATTAACATGAACAAGGAACAAAAGACGAGGGACAGTATTCCCGCACTACGCAAACTCAGTCCGAGAAACAACGAACTAGAAAGAAAGTCAGAAAAAATGGCCGAAATAGCGAGAAAACACCATGAGCAGCTCCAGGAGGAAGACATACCAGCAAACCCGAGCGATCATCGCAGAAAAATGAGAAAAGTCCTGTCCAAAGTTAAAGTAAGACTAAAAAATGATCAGAGGGACGACTTAAGTGCGTTGATAAATGAGGCTGAAGTAGGAGAAGCGATAAGAAAGTTACAAAATGGGAAAGCTGCGGGCCTTGATGGAATCATTCATGAAGTATGGAAGGAACTTGTTCTTCGTTTCGAAGAGGCCCAAAAGGACGAAAAGCCAGGATTCAACGTGGTATGGGCCTTAGCAAATGTGTACCAGGACATACAAAGGTTTGGTATCGAACAGGGAACAAAATTTGCCGAAGGGTGGATGTGCCCCCTGTATAAAAAAGGGGATAAGACGGACATAGGAAACTATCGTCCCATTACCGTACTAAACACAGATTATAAAATAATGACTAAGGCCTTGTCCATGAGGTTGGGGAAGGTAGCCCCCGACATCATCCACCGAGACCAAGCGGGCTTCATGCGTGGAAGAAGAATCGAAGACCAAACTGAACTAGCCCGGATCGCAATAGAATGGTGTGAATTGACAGAGAAAAATGGAATGATTGTATGCTTGGACCAGGAGAAAGCCTACGACAAGATTCTCCATCCGTTTCTGTGGAGAGCAATGAAAAAGTTTGGACTCCCAGAGGAATTTATAAATACAGTAAAGGCATTATATAGTGATGCATACACGAAAATCATCCTGAACGGCGAGATAAGTGATAAATACAGAGTTACAAGGGGAGTACGGCAAGGGGACCCGCTATCATGCCTCCTCTTTAACATTGCTATAGAATCCCTTGCGCAGATGCTGAGATCCTCGAACCTTAAAGGTATAAATGTAGGAGAGGGTGTTGAGAAGCTGATCGCAACGCTTTTCGCCGATGATACCACAGTCTACTTAGGCGAGGAAGACAGTTTCCATGATCTACAGAAGCTGTTGAAAGAATGGTGTGCTGCATCAGGAGCACGATTCAACATACCGAAAACAGTAATTGTTCCAGTCGGCTCAGAGGAACACAGAAATGAAATTATACGTTCACGGACGACCGCAAATACGAACCGAACCATACCCGGAGACATTAAGATTGCGGGAGAAGGGGAGGCGACACGCCTCCTGGGTGCCTTCATAGGTAACAAAGTCGACAACGTTAGCGTATGGACCCCGACAATAGAAGCCATAACGAGGAATCTGAAAAGATGGAATAAAGGAAGGCCAACGCTAGAAGGCAAACGGCTGATAATAAATATGGTAATAGGCGGACGTACTCAATACAGAACCAGAGTTCAGGGAATGCCTAAGCAGATAGAAAACCAATTAACGAAGATGATAAATGAGTTTCTATGGAATAGTGAGTCGAGACAGGTAGTAGGGATAAACACCATGCGCTTGCCTATAGAGGAAGGAGGCAGAAAGGTACTGGACCTGAAAGTAAGAAACGAAGCAATAGAGATCATGAAGGCCCAGAGGTACTTAAATTACGACAAAGAACGCCCAAGGTGGGCGACGATGGCTGACGAAATCATCAACACAAAAATTGCCATAACGCAGAGAGTTGATAAGCGCGCCCTGGGGAGCTTCTTACTGCAATCAACGAGAGTGGACGTGAGAAATAAGGAAGGCGGCTTACCAACATCGTTACAGAAGATGCTCCAGGCAATGAAAAAACACGACGTGACCTTTCACCCCCTCATACTTGCTAACGACCTTAAGGGACAGATGCCAGTCTGGTTCCATATCGGCCTTGCACAGGAAAAATATGTACGAATAAATTCAGCATCTATGATGTGTATGAGAAGGACGCATAAGGTATATAAGGTAGACGACATGATAGACCTGGGCAAAGCCCTAGGCCCTGAAAAACCCAGTGACCACAAAGCAAGGAAAAACTGTGCGTGTCCAGTGTGTAAGGATATGAGGAGTAAAGGATGCGGAAATCCGCACAAATGTAGCAAGCTGGCACGAGAATATATGGCAAGATTGGGAGAAAAGTGGAACCCAAATGCCCCGGAGATAATCCGGAAGATAACGGAGGAGGAGAAAGAGCTTGCACAAGAGGGCAGACTGGTAATCGAACCAGACTTCACCACAAGGCGGTTCCTCGGAGAGGGATTCAGGGTTTTCACGGAGTCGAAACAGACGTCCAATGATCAGTCCATGTACACAAGGACCCCACGATCCCCAATAGATGTAACGACGATATACACAGATGGCTCGTGTATAAAGAACGACGAAGGGGTACAAGCAGCAGGAGCTGGCGTGTGGTTTGGTGACGGCGACCCAAGGAATCAGGCAATCCGTCTACCAGGAAGCGTGTCACAGACAAACAACGCAGGGGAATCGGTAGCCATACTGGTGGCGGCGCAAACTGCCCAACCAGACCAAGCGATCCTGATAAAAAGCGATTCGCAAATTACAATAGATAGCTTATCCAGACATCTGGAGAAAAGAGAAGACGAAGGCTGGATAGGAATAGCGAACAAGGAAATCCTTAAGATGATAGTTGCAACTGTCCGTAAGAGAAACGGAATTACTTTGCTAGAGAAAGTTAAAGGTCATGCCGGAATTGAAGGGAACGAGGAGGCTGACAGACTTGCGAACGAAGGCGCGCGTAAGACAACCCCGGACGAAGTAAACCTAGATATACCACAGGGATACAATCTCTCGGGCGCAAAACTAGCGAAGTTAACGCAAGCAACAGCATATAAAGGAATAATAGAGAGAGCGCCTAAACCGCATAGAAAAGGAACTACGGCACACCTAGACATGACGCGTTGGGCAGCGAAGGAAAGACTAGGTGATTTCCCTACCGACAAGCAAATTTGGACGTCCCTAAGAGATAAAGACCTGTCCCGCCAATCCAGAAATTTTTTATGGCGAGCGATGCATAATTCCTATAAAATAGGAAGATACTGGGAAAATATAAAGGATTACGAAGAAAGAGCGGTGTGCCCACAGTGCAGAACAACAGAAACGGTCGAGCACATCCTTACAGAGTGCACCGCATCAGGTCAAAATGTAGTATGGAATTTTATCACGGCGTTACATGCTAAGAAAGGACTACCCTTCGCTAAACCTTCTCTAGGTGATCAGCTTGGATGTGCGCTCACCAAAAAGAAGAGAAAGGGTGATAAAGGGGAACGTAGATTCAGGAAGATAGTCATATCTGAAGCTACCTACTTAATCTGGAAATTAAGGTGTGAATGGAGAATCTCAAGAGACTCTGACCCGGAGCGTACTTACACCGACAGAGAAGTAGTACAAAGAATAAGAGCCGCAATAACACGACGAATAAAGCTTGATTGCCTAGCGACAGATGGAGATAGGTTCGGAAATAAGGCATACAAGCCCGGGCTGATAAAGAAAACATGGGCGAACCTAATACAGGGAGACATATCACCCCTCAGGCTCTGGAGAAAGTTATCCGTGGTTTTAGTGGGTATTGGTTAGCGAGTCCCACACTCTGTGCGTAAAGGCATTTCCAGCGGGGTGGCCCATAGCCGGGGGAACGAGATAGAAATGAAATGAATGAGCGATATATCGCATTTATCCTAGTCTGTAAGAGGTTGACTTATGTGAACGGTCGGCAGACTGCCGTGATACCACCAAAAAAAAAAAAAAAAAAAAAAAAAAAAGAATAAGTAGAAAGAATTTATATCACAAAAGATGCTGACCTTGGTTTCCAAGTCACCTTCATTGTCTACTTTCCGATAAAGCCCGTGAAGAGAGATGAGTTCCTCGTTCCGATCACTCAAGTACCGTAACATCAGAATTCCAAAGTATAATACTTCTATGTGCTACTCAGAAAAAACACTACCTGGATGTTGAGCGCCACAGCTTCCAAAACTGTTCTTTCACCGTGACCCATTCCACGGAGTATTTCACACATCACAAAGAATTGACTCATTGGAGAGTCAGTGGTGATAGTTTGCAGGAGTCACTACATCAGCGCCTGTTCACCCGGAGAAGGTTGAGCCTGAGTCAAGCTGGTGTGTCTATTTGATGGGTCTGGCGATCATCTTGACCGTGAGAGGTGGATCATAGATGTACCAGCCGAAGCTGCCAGGTTAGTCAAACAATTCCCTGAGAGCCCGATAATCCCGTAAGAAATACATGACGACAATTGTCTTAACCTGATGGGGGTATCTTCTTACTCCTTTGCATTGTTTTAGAACAAAGAAATAACATATTGAATCCGTAGAGCGTTCCTTCAGCTTTCATGCTGCGGACGAGAAACAGCCACAGTATTTTGCCCAAAGACCCTACAAGCAAGCAAGGAAAAGCCATCAAATACCAATAAACTGGTCTCAGTTTCAAATCATTACCTGTGCCTCGGCTTTAGCATCGTCAATTTTCTGCTGTCCGTCATCCGTTTGGGTGTATTGCACGGTATCCTCACCGGCTGTTTCAGCGGCTTCTTTGCCAACACCTTCCAAGTACCGTCCTCCCATGTCCTCGGCGACGGCTGTAATATAATGTGTTATCGTGGACCCGCACATTGATACAAGACGGAATAGGCGTACACATAGTTGTCTTGCCAGTGGGTTGATGAGTGTGGACCTCAGACATTTTTGTGACAAGAGCGAGAAAATATCGTCTTCAGGTTTTTCGATGCCAAAAGATTTATGTAAGGATCTATTGACAGATATCAGTCGACATCCTCACCAAGGATCCTGACATTTGATGTTTGAGGATTGAAAATACCGTTCTCAAAGTGACACCTCTCGCCGCCCATCTGTCCAAAGGCGCAATCGTGGACAACTTTTCCAGCTTAGTAAAACAGAGTCGCCAAAGGTACTGGCTGCTGCCAACAGTCTAAGTAACAACAGTCAGTAGGCGCTGGAGGCAATACACATCAAGATGGATAGAAGTGCGATCCTACCATTATATGTTTCAGGAGAGATAAAGAACCCCGGGAAACCATGCAAGCATGAAAAAGCGATTACTAGTAATCCGATGAGATTGAACACGTTGGCCTGCCGGCATGCTGATGGAGCTGGAGGCCTCAAATTGAATCCAGGGCTGATAGTCCAGTGCCGCTCATAACGGGCAACGATGAGATATTTATGAGAAGTGACAGTCAGTTCATTCAAACATCCATTCAATGCCAATGAAGACGTGTAGACCACGTGCAGAGGCAATGAATCGCAGGGACTCCTTGACACTACTCGACAAGCAATCAATCATATACCACATGGCACGTTGTGATTCGAAGGCCAACCCAAGCTCGAGGCTCGAGTTAGAAGGTTGATCATCAGTTCTGGAAAACCATACTACCTGTAGTTTCGGGCCGTTCCCAGTCGAACATCACAGATATGTCACACGTTAGTCAGACTCGATTAAAAACTATCAAGTTGTCAGCATAACTACCAGAATATGGTTCAGTGAAAGGGGACTCGACGGACCTGCAAGATTCGGTAGGTTGTTGTGTGTGTGTGGAATAAACGGTGTACGACTCGGAATAGAGGTATTTGACATGTTGGGGTAACCTTACAGCTGACAGTTGTCCATTGTCAAGTTTATCTCTAGATTGATTGTCATCAGATAAGTAATGTCGTCCTTCTTCAGACTCAGATATATATAGTCAACGACATGTTAAAACTCCGCTTTGCCCGTGGGAAACGCCTTGACCATCGATAATGAAGGGACTCAACAATCAGCCCTCATCTCAGCTCAGACTAAGTTGGAAGTGTGTTAGGTTTTGTGAATACATCTTCCTACAAAGTTACCAGTGCTAACGATGTATTATTGCTGAGGAAAGGATTTTTGTCAGATTGAAAGGGTGGGGTGGTTTGGGTCCGGGCTACAGGTGCGTCATCGTAAGGAGCTGTACTGTGGGGTTATCTGATGTGGAAAAAAAACACTTATTGTCTCCTGAGATATTTTTTTTTCGGTGTGAACTCTTTGCACACCAGACAACCACACAGTAACGCCTTATAGACCTGGCTCTGCCAGAATTCAGTATAATAGGTCTAACAGGGTCACCCCATGATATATTCAATTGGCATGTGTAATTGCGCTGTGTTTCACTTGATACTGTACGCGTGGTAAGTTCTGGAAAGTTCTTCCAAGTCTTTAGTTCCTCTCAGCACACTGAAATTGTCTTCACATTGTATTCAAGCTTTAATCAGTTAATGTTGTTGGCCCAGCAATGCAGCAATATACAGCGTTTTTTAAACTATTAGCGCTCAACCTCAGGTGAATCCCCCAAATCTAGTATTAATACTCATGATAATTATATCTGGCCATTTTCCCTACTATACACGTCCCAAATTGTGTGGCTACATATACAAAGCGCATCCGGTACAAATACATTCAGAAGTTCTTGATCTATTGGAGCATACTTGTACCGAGAGTATGAGACTTAGATACGTTTCAGATGCGACAGGACCTTACCTTGTTCAAGCATAGATGTGCAGCTCTCCATCCCAGCGGTGTGTTTTCTTATTCTTTTTTTTTTTTTTTTTTTTTTTTTTTTTTTTTTTTTTTTTTTTGGTGGTTCTATTAGTTCCTAGACGTATCTACATCAGTTAGCTTCTAGGTACCAGAATGATCTATCTCGCGTTGTATTCCATTTATTCTAAGTTCCATTTTCGGCCCACCTAAGGGAAATGCCTGTTACGCACAGTGTGTGGGGCTCGGGTCGTTGCTTATCTATTCCGCCCTGGGGGGCGGTCGACTCCCATACCCACTAAAACCCTTAATGCCGATCTCCACGCTTTATGTGGTGCTAAGTTATCTGTAATGAGGGTACCCCAGGTGTTTGCTACTAGTCTCCTGTCCAGGGCCCTTTTCCCGTATCTCCTTTCTTCCGACGCCAGGCAGTCCAATTTCAGTCTTTTGGCGATCATATTGTTCCATCTATGGACAACCTCGTCTTCCGTTATGACCTTTTCGGGGTCTGCTTCTCTTCTTATTTTCCAGTCGCATCTCAGTTTCCAAATCAGGCGAGTGGACTCAGATACGGCAACTCGGAACAGTCTATTACTTGCCTCTGTTTTCTCACCTCTCTCGACTTCTGGCCGTGCTAGGTTGCATCCAAGGATCAGCCCCAGGTTGGGTTGAGGCCATTTTAGGCCTTGTTGCTCGCATAGTCTTCCGGTTTGCCTCCAGATTTCTTTCTGCCCAGTTGCCTTGCACTGGGTTAGGATGTGTTCTAAGCCCTCTTCGGCGTCGCATATGTGGCACCATCCCCTCGATTCGTAGTTCGGGATATTAGTCCAATATTCCCCCACTTTGTACGCATTATGTGTCGCCTTCCACAGGAAGGCTCTTGACTCTTTTGTTAGAGTTTTGTCCCTCAGTGCTTTCCATATGCTTTGATCCGACAGTGGGTCGCCGTTTAGGTCATTTACGGCCCACCTTATTCTATCTAGGTTTATGACCGTACTCCTTCTCGCCGGGGGGGGTGTTCCTTCTAGTACCCCTTTGTACAGCTGTGCCTGGGACATTACGCTTAGTTTTGCTCCTAGCGCGTAGTTTCCTTCCCTTTTTGTGAGCGCGTCTTTAATTCGGAGTTCGCTACTCATCTTGGTCCCCTTCTTTGCCAGTTCATCGGCTTTCTTGTTGCCTTCCAGGCCGCTGTGGCCTTTGACTTTGGTGAGGACGGTCTGGCCCGCCCTCGCTCTCATCTTGGAGACTGTGGCCTGCAGTATTTCCTTGTTTTTTATGCCTATCCAGCCCTTATCTTCCCATTCCCTTAGGTTCTTTGTTAGCGCCTCTATTGTAATTTTCGAGTCGCTGAGTACTTCCAGGTGGTCGTCGGGGTCTGCTTGTTGCACCGCTAGCAGTATCGCTAGTGCCTCTCCCGCATTGTTTGACTGGTCTAGGTGTTACGGGACTCTCGCCGCTACGTTTCGTGGGTCGTCATTGCCATACCATAGCCCCGCTCCTGCGGTAGCATTCTCATATCCGTTATTTTCGCAGGATCCATCTGTATAGACTTTGATCCACCCCGCTGGTCCCTTTCTCTGTGGTCTTTCCTCACTTGGGACCTCCCCGTTTTGTTGTTCTCCTTTTTCATTTGCGAAGACTCTGAAACAGTCTTTGATGGACGTCGTGGTGTGTATTCTTTTGTCGAAGAGGTTGGATTTATTGTTTCTTATGAGGTCCCTAAATCCGTCGTTTATCTGTCCGTCTTTTAGGTCCTTTAGGTCAAGAGGGTTCCATCTATGGCCTAGGGCATTCAGAAGCTTCCTGGCACTCGCGCCACATTTGTTCGGGTTTCTGCACCCTTTCCTCCTCATTTCTTTGCAGCACGCGCACTTACAGTTTTTTCTTGGTTTATGTGTTTGATTCAGTGCCTGGTTAGTTTGTTTGATGAGTTGGACCAGGTCCCCTACTGACCTTATCCCATGGTTTTCCCTCTGGCACTTTCCGGTGGTTGAGTTGAAACCTGGGTGCTTCGATCCAATCAATCCTGTGTGGTACCATATTGGCATGTTCAGTCTTGTTCCCGGTTCCAGTTTCGTGGGTGGCAGGCTTACTCCGTGTTTTTGCGCTGTCCGTATCATCCTTTTCATAGACCTGGGCAAGCCCTTCTCGCTCGCCCTCGTGTCTACCGTTAGGGACTGTAGGAATATGTTCTGGTATGTTCCTTGTCCGTCAATCCTCCATTTCTTATTCAGGTTTATTTCTATTAGTGAGTCCGCAATCTTTGCCCATGTTGGTCTCGTCACGCTCATGTCTAGGAACCTTTTGGTTTTCATTAGGTCAATGGCTTCGTTTCTCGCCCTGAGGTCTAGGAGCTTCTTTCCTCCTTGCTCGACAGGTCTATAGAGAGTGTCTAGGCCCACCGTCGGGTGCGAAATTCCTCCCCATATAAATCTCCTTATTGTTTTTATTAACCTCTGTTCTATTTCAGGTGGCATACCCTGTACGCACGTGCGGTATTGGGTGCGGCCGCCGACTACCATCCCAATTATCAGGCGGCGTCCGTCTATTGTGGGGTGGCTCTTATCCCATCTATCTAAGTCTTTCGTGATTTTCTCTATGGTGGGGGTCCACACGCTTGGGTTGTTGACGCCGTTCCCAATAAAGGCGCCTAGGAGGCGCGTAGCCTCTCCGTCTCGTGCGATTCTTATTTCTTCTGGGATTTTGTGGCTGGTCTCTGACACCTTCCTCGTTTCTGTTAGGTTTCTTCTGAAATCCTTCCCGCCTATGGGTACTATCGTGGTTTTTGGAGTGTTGAACCTACCCCCGGACGCTTTACACCATTTCGTTAGTATGTTTTGTAGGTCCCTTATGTCGTCGTCTTGAGACAGGTAAACAGTTGTGTCATCGGCGAAGAACTTCGCGATCAATCGCTCGACCTCGCCCTCGATTTCTATTCCCTTTAGTGGTGAGTTTCTTAGCATCTGGGCAAGTGACTCTATCGCTAAGTTAAAAAGGAGGCATGACATCGGGTCGCCTTGCCTGACCCCCCGGGTGACCTTAAAGGGTTCGCTTTTCTCCCCGTTTATGATTACTGTTGTTTCTGCATCTCTATATAGCGCTCTTATCGTGTCGATAAACTTTTCAGGGAAGCCGAATTTTCTGAGGGTCTCCCATAAGAAGGTATGTCTTATCTTGTCGTATGCCTTTTCTTGGTCTAGGCAGACTAACATGCCGTTTGTCCCTCTCTTCTCTCCCCATTCTAGGATCAGGTTCGCCAATTCCGTTTGGTCTTCTATGCGACGTCCCTTCATAAAGCCCGCTTGGTCTCGGTGTATAATGTCTGGCGTTACTTTGGTTAGCCTATTTGCGAGTACTTTAGTGAGTATCTTATAGTCTGTGTTTAGAACTGTGATTGGCCTGTAGTTCCCTATATCTGTCTTATCGCCCTTTTTGTAGATTGGGCACATCCATCCGTTTGCAAAGTCTGTCTTCTCGACCATCCCGAAGTCCTCTATGTCGTTATACAGTATTGTCAGGTACTCCACGATGTCGAAGTTTCTGTTTTCCCTCCCATCTCGTTCTTGGGGTGCGTTCTCCTCACCTTCGTCCTTGTTTGGTGTTCTCATGAGGCTTTTCCAGACTTCCTGTGGAATACCATCTAGCCCTGCTGCCTTCCCATTTGGGAGTTTTTCTAGCGCTTCTCGGACCTCCTCTGCCGTCACGTTTGTCTTCATTTGTTCGGTTTGTTCCTTTCTCAGCCTCTTATTTACGTGCACTAAGACTTCCTCTATGCTAAGGTTGTGTTCATGGGGGTCTGTTATTTGGTCTTCTTCCTGCAGCTTCTCGTGATACTCCTTCGCCAGGTTAGTCATTTTGTCCGAGCGTCGGACAAGGGGGCTGTTTAGTCTTTCTTTGTCGCGTAGCGCCACTATTACGTCCCTTGGGGGTGTCTCCTTATTGGCGTTTATCCACGGTTTTCTCAGCACTTCACCTTCAATGAAGAATTTAGTTTGTGTGTTGTCTCTTGCCCTCAGCATCTTCGTTCTTTTGAGGTCCCTTATCCTCTCATCCAGCATAGCCGTTTCCTCGCACTTTCGTCTATCATCCCAACTGTTGTCGTTCAGTATTTTTTGTCTGTCTTTTTCCAGGTTTGCGATGTTTTGGTCTATTTTTGCGGTGAGGCCCTTCGCATGCTGTCTTATCACCTTTAGCATGTCGTCTTTCATTTTTTTGTGCGTTCTCTGTGGGTTGTAGTCTGCGGTGCGGTTTTCTTTCGAATCTTTGATCTTGTTATAGTACTCTTCTCCGAGCTCGTTTAGCTTATCCACCAGAGGCTCGTGTTCTAGTAGGAAGAGTGGCATGGCGTACCTGCCAGGGCCTTGGTGTGGCGCCCAGGGATTCACTATGCTCATGCTCACTAGTCTATGGTCCGTCTCTATTCCGGATCTTTCTATTTTCCACTCATGCGTGTAGTCGAGGAGGGTTTCTTGCACGTATATTCGGTCTATTCTGGACTGTATGCCACCGTTTTCCACACGGTACGTGAAGTCTGTATCGGTCGGGTGTTCCCTTCTCCAGCCGTCGACCATACTTAGTTGTACTTTCATGTCCGCTAGGGCATCAGTTGTTGCTGCAGGGTCGCTGTGTGGAGGGAGGCGATCAGCGGAGTCCTCTACTACATTGAAGTCCCCCAGTATGCACGTAGGTTTCTCCCATTTCTCTTTTTCCCAGTGTTTGCTTATTCGTTCCCAGAATTCTTTGTTCCGACTTGCTCTATTTGGGGCATATACTGCCAGGCATGCGAGCACCCTGTCCTGAGACCACGGTATGTCTACCAGAAGTGCCCTTCCCCTTATTACTACTTCTGAACTGGCATCCTGCCATCTTGTGGTGTTCTTGTTTAGTATTACCGCGATCCCCATTTTGTTCGGGGTCGATTCATCTAACGTCGAGATAAAGTGGAGTCGTTTCTCATATGTTTTGTTTAGCTTCCTCCTGTTCTCTTCAGTCAGATGTGTTTCCTGTACCGTCAGGATGTCTATCCTCTCCCTGATCATGAGATGGCTAATTTCGCCCCATTTATGGTTCGTGCCAGTTGATCCCGCTCCTTTAATGTTGAGTGATGCTATTCTCAGGGCTCCTCATCCCGGTCTTTTCCCTGCCTTTTTTCCTCCGAGTTCTTCTATATTTCCTGCGGTGCGGTCGTCGCTTTCCGCTTCATGTTGCCTTACACCGGGGATTAGTTCGTCCGGATTTATGTCCTCTGTTCCAAGGTCACGGCTTTTGCGTGGGGGCTGGCTTTGTATTGCCTCAATTGTATCGTGCCCTATGGGTCCTTTCTGGGCCTCCCGCGTTGTGGGGTTCCTCATTTGTTGGGGGTCGGATGTTTCTGTCACATCGTCAGCGGTCGCTGTGACCGTTTCGGCACACTCGGCCTGCATCCTTTCTGGATCTTCACCTCCGAATCCCTGGAGGAGATCATCAGGAGTGCGATCGGTGGCCGGGTCGCGTCTCCCTCCTTCCCCCGGGGAGCTGTAGCCGTTGACCTGTTGAGATTCGCCGTTGTTAGTTGTTATATTCATTACCTTTTGCTTGCTATTCATGATTGTGTTAAAGTTTGATGTTTGGGGGGGGGGGTGCGCTTGTGTATGCATCTGTGCTTTCGGTCTTTTTCTGGTGTAGTTCCGTTGTCATTTGGGGCAGGTGTTCAGCGCGATGTTATATTGGACATGTATTCTGTATTTCTATTTACGTGCGACCTCTTCCTCTCTGTGGGAATCCATCACCTCGGCCCCTGTAGTTGCCTCCCCTGTACCATGGGGGGTAGTTTCCTCTCCTGTTTGTGCTTGTCTGGCGTGATCTCTTTTGGCTGTACTCCTCATCTGCAAAGTCCGTCGTACCTGCTCTGTCTCCGGGGCCGTTGGGTCTGTAGCCAAGCCAACCTGGGAGCTTCGAGAATGGGCAGTTGTATGAGTCGTGGTCAGCTGACTTGCATCCGGTGCAAATGGGCTGCTCGTCTGTTCCCGTCAGTGCATGGCCTTTACCAAAGGCCAGGGTTTTAAAGGTGCACGCCCTCATTCTCTTCCGCAGGAGTTTGTACTCGTCTTTGTCGTAGCCGGGGTCGTTGATGAAGTAAAGGTTCCAGCATCGGAAGGTGTTTGAGCGGTGCTTTATTGGCAGGAAAGAGGCTCGAATGTTGAGGACTCTGTCGAGTTCCTCTTCTGTGGACTGGGTCGAGTGGTGTTCGATCATCGCGCGTATTTCGGGGGACATGCGAAAGGTGCGTCTCGCCAGATCCTCCACAAGCTCCCTTGCCCCTCCCGTATTGTTGTAGGTAAGGCCTTTCATCGTGAGAATATACAGGGACCTGGCTGGGTCTCATGGCAAGAAGAAGACTGTTGCCTCTGGTGTTGCGACGACCTCCAGGTCCAGCAGCCTCTGTGCTTGTTGTGGGTCTAGGCCCACCACTAAGAGGTGGTAGGGGTGTGGGTAGCGGTTGTCGTTTTTTGGGGGTAGATCTTGGTCCGGGAATATTACCGCGACGCTTTCATCATGCTCAATGTATACTAGTCTTTTTATCAGGTCCTTAATCGCGTCCCCAGTTTTCATCTTGCCAGTTTCTGAGTATTCGTACCTAGCGCGATACAAGCGTGTTCAGCTATGTCTTCCCAGTCATTCAGTGTCTCGGGGGCTATATTAAAGGCAGGGTTCGCTGCCAGGTATACCCTCGGCCACCCTCCTGGAGGGGTCACCGTCCTGTGCAGGCCTTTGCCATTTGTCGTGATATCCCCCTCAGTGGTTTCGAACCACAGTTCTGGATCGTCTGCGTCAGGGTCGTTACCACCTCCTTCGTCGTGGGCCGCTATGTTGGGTGTGGACACCTCCATCGGGCTTTGTTCTCTGTGGGCCCTTGTGTGGTTATGCGGTAACTAGATCTCCGGTTTCAGTAGGGTTCTGCTTATATTCCGGTGTCTTACCACGCGTGGTGTTCCTCTGTACGTGCTCGTGGGATCTGCATTAGCCTGTGGCTTTACCTCGGCCTTTGGGGTGATGCTCGCCCTCTGCCTTGTTTTCGCCCTTATCTCCTCCTCATCTGTATAGTCTAGGGCGGAGACAGAGAGGGCTGGGCTTGGGCTAGGCGACCCCTGGCGATTTCCTTCGTCGTCGCTCATTTCACTGCCGTTTATGGTCGCCTGGCGTTTCGGTTGTCTCTCTTTCAGGGGGGATTCAGTGTGTGGGCGTTTATGGGAGTCCGTGGGGGGTTTGGTGTTCTTTCTGGCCTTCTTGCGGTTTTTCTTAGGTGTTACGGTTTTCCAGCCTTCAAATGGGCCTCTGTTGTTCAGGAGTGCGTTTACATCCTCGCTTGCACGTCCTAAGGTGTTGTCCACCTCGATTTCCATTGGTGCGGTCCCGTTTGTGTGCTTTTCGGGCTCAATCTGCTCCTGCATTGGTACCATTGGCATGGAGGATAGGGGGATTCCGGGCGACGATGCCTGGGGGGGGTCCACTTGCATTTGGTTTGCTTCATTCTGTGCTTGTGGCATGGCCCTGGGTTGTGGCGAGTACCTTTTGGGGGATCCTGTTACCGCCTCGGCGTAGGAGCGTTCGGATAGTGGGCTAGATGATCTCTCCATAGTTCTGGTCGGTGTTCCGGTTTCTTGGTTCTGCTTGTTCTTTTGCTTTTTTACATTTCTTTTTTTTTTTTCTCCGGCTATTTCGTTTGCCGGGAGGGGGTTCATTCTTTCCGTGTTCTACCTTACGTCCCCCTCTGAGCAGCATGAGGTCCTTATGTCTCCCAGATGGCTATTTCTTACGATTTTTATTGAGTTTGGGTTTGTGTTCTATACCAGTCATGTTCGACTTGCGGTATTTTGTGTGTAGGGGGGTGTGGTGCCATCGTGTGCATTCTCCGCACAGTATAGTGGCATGGGGGGAGAGTCCTGTACTCAGAGTGCCAACCTGACTGTGTTTCTATAACATAGCCCGTTTGTGGGTCCCTTGGTTTCGCCAGTGCTCTGGGCCCACCTTGGGCGGTAGAGGTGCTCTGTGCACGTGCCTCTCCGGTAACCATGGTGGTGGTCCGGGTTCAAGTTGCCCGTGTTTTCTTATTCTTAGTCTGTATACCGCTTACCACTTTCAGGAACAATGTCGGAGGTCGGCAAGAAATATTGTTCATATCTGTGCATGTCACAGATCTCCAGATATTGCTGCGCTTGTATCAAAGTTTCATCTTTGCTGGACAGATCACCTCAGCAAGAAGTTTAGTGTGTTGGAAGCTTGAATTCGATTTGGCACCTTGGCAATTGTTTGAGCAAAATTCTCCGATGACTTTTGTCCTTCACTGAAGTTCTGGGCCATCCGATGAATCAGAGGTTTGTTCCAGTCAATTAGTCTATTCTGTCTGTCTAAAACCATGATACAGAATTTATTACTCATAAGCACATCCAGACATTCACTCAATACAACAGGTCTAAATGAAATGGTAGCCGAAAATATGCTTAAGACTCAAAAATCACTTCTGAATTTCTGATGATCTTTCTTCAGGAAAAACTGGTCGTTTCCCTTTGAGTCTCCCGGTTCTTCCAATGTGTGACCAATGATAGAGGAATTCTTGTGCCAATTGAACGTATATTTGCCAGATGTTTGTGGAGTATCTCAGCCATTTATAACAAGTTCTGTGTCCTTGTGACCTTGCCCTGTTGGAGTTTAATTTACCCCGTATAACCTTCAACAGCAGTATTGTTGACTTTTGCACTGCATTCCATTCCAAGGCCAAAGTCTACTGTCATAATGAAAGTAATCATCTGAGCAGCGCTTGCTAACTTTTCTCATGTCACCTGTGTCAGGTCTTACGCCTTAGTGTCTATAATGGGATATGTGGAAGAGAAACTAATCTAGAGTTGTCGTAACCTTTCAAGTCAAGTGACAGTCAGAATATGTCCACATATTTCATGCTGGACCCACTAACTTGCCTCCAGGTAGATTGGATTCCATTTGAGTTTGCATCCCAAGAAAAGTTGCTCATAAGGTCCTTTTAAGATATTTATCCTTCTCTCTGGGATTTGCTGACAAGGAGGGGTATGCCAAATTACTTTTGGAAGGGGTACTTGAGTATCAAAGTTCAAGGAATCCCGGAACTATACAGCTATACAGAAACTATACAGAAACAATTAAGAAAACTAGGTAAAAACATATGAGTATGTTTGTAAGAAAAAATGAATAAGCTATGGATCACTCACAGCCTCAGTGTTGAGCCAATGTCGTGGTTAACAACTGAGGCTGTAAAAGAAGAAACGACATATGATGTGGTGAATTCACGTGACTGATCGGATGCGCGGAGATAAGACCCATGGGTCAACAAAAGAGTTTCTGCTCAATTTGTGCTTGCCTATATCTCACTGATAGCGGATGGTGTTCTTGGTAGAGCCTAGTCATGGTGTCTCTCTTTTCAACCTATCTAGATTTCTGACTTCCTACACCAAGGCAAAGTTCTATTGGCGCTCATTGATCAATGCCCTCTTGTGTCGATTCATTCCCCAGTCGGAACATGGCGCTTTAAAGTCAGCGTCAGCTGTTTGATACCCCTTGTGGAAACTGGTGAAATGGTGGATTTGAATTCTAAGATCCGGCCATTGTCAGAAAAGGGGGGCTGGGTTATGTTCAAACTTGAACACCAATTGCTAGCTTTCTTCGTTCCAATTACCCTCATCAAACACTATGTCGGATTTGTTTTATCTCCCTCAAAAGCCTTGACCAACCCATAACCAGGATCATATTCCTTCACTGAGGTTTCCCAGCACAAGCCGTGCCTGGCAAATCCCTTGATTCCTTGTTATCTCCTTACAGAGAATTTATATTGACGGCCTATTACAGCGCCTGCATTAATCTTGTTGATAGGAAGTGGCAGAGGCCAAGTCTAATCTATATGGTCTGGAGTCTTTTCGACTGCCATATATTCTGTCCCCACATGTTCTCCAAATAATTCAGGACGTTGCCCATAGGTAAGTGTCTAGACGTTACAATCCAAGTAATTTGCATAAACTTTGAACGTTTGAACAGTTAGTGGTCGAGGAAATTGAATCCACTTCATGATGTGACAGGCGCCGGAAGCCGTGCAGTGAGACATGGCCAGCCTTTTGGCAATTCCACTCAGCCAAGCTCTTTAATCGATGCAGCCAATTCTTTGGTTGATGCTCAAGAAGCCGGGCCCTTTTCAAGCGCGAGAACCATATCAAGAACCGCAGTCACCTGTTGCAGGGATGGATCTTATTCTTACATGAGGTCCTGTGGTCCTCTCCTCGCCAGGTGCTTGGCAACCTGAGTTCACCGTATTTCATCTTGAGATCTCTATGCTGGATAGTCTGTGGTCAACTAGTTGTCTTTTCTATATTGTAAGAGAACTGACTAAATCACAACTCTCAACGGCCTAAAACATCAATGCATCATATGTAATCATAAAATCGATTTATGGAGCATGGTGGCAGGTATTTTATGTACAGTTACAGGAAGCCTAGGGGTACAAGACGCGACACATTGTCTTACAAGAGTTCGGACCAAACAGATTCTCAATTTGCGTCTTTCCCTGATTTCGAGCGCAATATATAAGTACAAGAGGGTAGTCATAGATAGTCTAACTTATTCCAGTTAAAGCACGTTCCGAGTCAAGACGGACCTACAATGACCTGGCAATAATAAGATGAAATCAGATAATAACTATACCAGTATGGGAAGAATATTAATGAAAATGGATATCAAAGACATAGAGTTGATGCTACGCATGTATCAATGTCAATGGGTGGTCAGCGCTCTGGAATGGTTTCTGGTTTACTCGTTGGTATCGTCATGGCTTGGCCACTTGTTGGCTGTTCTGTTGTCGTGGGTTTTACGTCTGCACTTGTACTCGCTCTCGTCATCTCCATATCCTTTTTCACCTCCTTATCAAACGCATCTTCATCAAACGAGTCACCGCAGCAAGAATTACAGCATCCGGCTTGCCTGTTGCCGTTACAACAGCCGGTTGAGCCCCACCCAGCTTTGAAAAGAATATTAAGTGAAGGTGACGTTAGCACAAAGAAACGTACTTGTTTGGGTCCACATCTGCAGTGAAGATGTACAACAGATACCTAGAAATATCCTCGTGATTTGAATCCTTGAGAGGTACAATGAGCAATGCGAAAGCTTTGAAGCTTACAGCACAGTCCACAGCATACTTCGCCTGCGTCGTCAGCCATTAGTGTGAGAAGACAGTCGTGGTCGAAAAGTACGTCGTGTTACTGTTGAACGAATGCTCTATGGCTGTGCTGCAACGTTTACATATTTGACTCCTTGATTTTGCTCGTCATCCATTGCCAAGGTTATTTCTATAAGACTAATTCACAACCACATCGAGATATCGCATATATCATACATCAGTCCTCAGCACTTGACATTATCACATTATCATTCAAACACTACTCCTTGAGTATATCTGGTAATTAATTCCTTAGTTACAGAAATATTAAGTGGATTGTAGTAAGTTTATTTGATTCCAAGCCCTATTTATGTAGCCTATCAGAATCATCAACATATTCGAGTATTGCTCCGAGGAAGGAAGTTTACTGGTCCATGACGAGAGGTCCTGAGACCCTCGGATTATCCAGACTAACTAGGCGACGGCAGTACTTGACGAACGATGCATGCCAACTTCAGTGCTGAGGGCATCCATTCGTCTTCTCCATGCAACCCGCACATCGACCAAAAACGAAATCTTAGGGTTCAGGGAGTATATTCTTGGGCATCCATTCGTCTTCTCCATGCAACCCGCACATCGACCAAAAACGAAATCTTAGGGTTCAGGGAGTATATTCTTGCATGTTACATTGAAAACCTGTCGTGACATTGTAGCATTCTTGAAAGGCCAGTTAGATGTTACTCAATCATTATCAAGGACCAACCAATGAGGCGATGGTGACGACCGTATATGGGAAAAATCAATAACGTTGAAATGTTTCCTTAGCTTGAATTAGCATCGCAAACATTGTGGAGGAATAGTACTATTGCAATTGAACCAAAAACGTCAGGATAACCTCCAAAACGTGCCTCTGAGCAATGCTGGATGATAGGGTCGGACATAACAGCTAAGTAGACGTCTACATTTTTGGAAGTGCATCCGATGTAGTACTGATGTTAGGATCAGATTGAGCTGTGCAAAATGACAATTTGCCTACCTGGTGGCAGCCCTACAGAAATCGTGCATCTTGTTAGGTCGTGGATCAAGGCACTGCCTTCGATACGCCGAAGTAAAAGCACGGTGTCCCTCAAATTCTGGTTGTGGAGTGCGGAAATGAGCAGAGTGGAGTTTGATGCACTACATCGGCCAGATGACAGTAGATCCACAATACAAATGATCGAGGTCCCGAATAACCAGGTCCCCCGGTGTTGATGATCCTGGCAACATATCTGTCGTCAAAAGTTGATACATGAGAATAACCAGATAATGATATATTAGTTATCGGTCCAGAGAGGGATGATGAATTATCAAGGGAAGCAGTCGTAGGCTCGAGCAGACTTTTGGGCATTGGATCAGCTGTCTTTCGTCTAATTGCAAACTTGGGCTTTGGCTTGGACAATCCTCTTAATTCCGCTAAAGCGATCTCTAAAGCTGTTATTTGCTGGTTATAATTCAGATTGGACTGTCCATACTTGAAAAAAAAGGGCAATTACTGACCTCTTCATGCTGTCGTTGATCGTATCGAGGTACCGAACCTGTTGCATCAGCAAGACTCTTTCCAAGCCTAGCTAGTTCAGTGGACAGATTTGTAATAACTCTCCTGGAATAGTTGTACTCGACTTTGCATTGTTGATACGAGTTTCCAACTGTCATCCCAAAACAACTCAGGAACGTCAGAAAAATATTATGAAGGCAGACCAGAGCGTTAAGATTGAAATTGAACAGCGAAGCTTTGAGAAAACGACCATTTAGACATGATTTTCATGTTTTGAAGGGAATGCACAAATCTCGAAGAGCTCAAGACATGGCTCGGCAAACGCCGTTTTTCTGTCCATCACGACAGAAAGTTGTTTATAATTGGGACTGTTTGATTTTTAGAACAATCTCTGTTCTGAAGTAGCGGCGCTTTCACACAATGTGTCTTTTCAAACTGTTGCCCTGAGCAAGATGCCTCACGTATGAAACTCTTGATAGATGTCTCCCTTTCACACAATGTGTCTTTTCAAACTGTTGCCCTGAGCAAGATGCCTCACGTATGAAACTCTTGATAGATGTCTCCTGAATCAAACTCAAACGTCTTTTCTGTGAGAAAGCGATGGATAGCTCTAAGCACTCAATAGGATCTTTCGCTTTTTGATCGTGTATACTTTGCTGTAACAAGATCTGGACTGACGGTCGAGTATCAGACTCCATTGCAAGTCTCGACGAGGATGCTATTCTTCATAGTCCAGTCAATTGATACTGGAGGGAGTCAAATTTGTTGCTCAACTCATTGAGGCGTGGTATTCGCAACCAAGATCATTTGATTGACTACTGTCTTCTACTTTTATCTTCTAATGTCCGTTGATATTGACTGACAGGCTTCAGAGCTTTGTGCACATTGATCCTCCTCTTCTTTGCAAATAGACCATGTCTAGTCTATTGACCATCGACGATGCAAGCCCACTTATCGCTTACCAACCCCCTGGGGCATGGGCACAACACAACACCAGCACTAACTCCGTTGCTACAAACGAGTAGGTACATACTAGTCCTTGTTGTGTCTTGTCTCATCGAGAACCTTCAAGGTCTTATAAAGGGACAATTACATCGACTCAACAGCCGGGCGCGATAATGACTTTCACATTTGAAGGAGTCAGCATCACTGTATTTGGCTACATGGACCATGGAATTTTCACTGTCGATCTTGATGACCAGACTTTTTCCAAGAATGGACAGGGTCCATTGGGGAACCAGGTCCCGCTCTTTATCCAGAATAATACTCTATCTCCCGGTACCCATACCCTTACCATCTCTACTCGAGGGAATTCAACTCTTGTCATTGATTATGTATGGAATTTTTAAATGTCTGATGTGCTTTATCTGACATTACTCAAAAGTTGACATGGGTTTCGAGTGTTAATATTGGAAAAACAGGTTCTGTGACTGAGAATGTAGTTGATGATGCAGAACCTGCCTTTGAAAAACATCAAGGCGATTGGTTGAAACCATCGGATCCTGCTCTTTTCTTTGACGGCACTGGCCGGTAAGTAAGTGTTATAGAAGGTCTCGTATCTAAGCTTATCGTTCCTTCTCAACTATCCAGTTCAACGAAAGAAATCGGAGCAACGATGGCCTTTTTGTTTACAGTGAGTATCTTGCTATGATAGTAGTCCTTGTGTCTCAGTAAGTGTAGGGTGTGTTCACGATCTCTGGGCGGCCATGAACTAGCGTTTTAAAATGTCTCAGGTGATGCTGTCGCATTGTATGGTTCTCTCGGCCCAGACAATGGGCAATATTCGATACAACTGGACAATGGGATGCCCAAGTACTATTCAGCGATTACGAATACCTATGCAGCGCAGAGCTTGCTTCATTACGATAGCAACATCGGACCTGGAAATCATTCGCTGCTCATCATCAACCAGGCGAACGACTTGTTTGAAATTGACTATGCAACAGTTTATACCCTCCCCAGCCTTGTTAATTCCTCGTCTACGTGAGTTTTTTTCGTATATCAAACATTATTTCCGAATTTAAGTTTCCATAATAGTAGCTCTGGTACTGCGAATACCTCTGGAGCATCGCCAAGTGATACGGTCCATTCTAGGTAGGTCGACAGAACCAAAGATGCATCTAAATACTCTATACCGACGCGACCGTTCAGTTTGTCTGCTGGTACTATTATTGGCATCACCGCTGGGGCTGGTGCTGCTGCTATTCTTGTGTTATTGATCTGCTTCTTGGTAAGCCCCAGTCATCAATCACTAAAGCTTGTTCCATCATTCCTCTAGTGCCATTTGAAGAGAATGAAGAAGAAATGGGCCCGAGAGCAGGACCAGACGGCCGTCCAAGAGCCGTTCACGTTGCTTACTCCCAGTACAAGGACGGAGAATTTACACTTCGACAGCAATTCTGCCATGTATTCCCCGGAGTCGCCTGGAAAAAGCGAAATGCGGAAGATGATTATGTCTAATCCTGTCGTTCACGCTCACAGTATATCATCAAATGATGAGACGATGGTGGAGGCTGGGTCTAACACTTCAGTGCATATGTCTCGTGGTGTTCACAGGCCCGAACACCAAGTAAGCTTTCCAACCGCTTTATCTTAACACATCCTGACGCTAAACCGTCTGTTCAAGTTACAAATTACAGGAAACATTGTTCAACAGACTAGTCCTCAACAAATCGCTCGTCTGCCTAGGACACCTGTTTCGCCTATGACACCTGCTTCGCCTAGGACACCTGTTTCGCCTAGGACACCTGTTTCGCAGGATGTCCACATGTTCAATAGACATATGCCAGAGGCACAGGAAGTGGAAGACCATTCGGATTATTACGCTTCTTTTGCAACAGAAAGTATATATCCAATACGACTTGGAACCCCTCCGCCTTATGTAGTTTGATGTACTCTAACAGTTTTCGGTTGGGCTCCGAGTGATAAAAGTCTGCCGCAGATGATGTCATGGCAGGACGATATATATTGTGGCTGTGTTACATAATGTCAATATACATATTGAACCATTTCATTGATGAGTCCAACGCCTGCGTTTATCATTCCGCTTACATTTCGAAGGGAGAGGAGCGACCTCCTGGAACAGAGTTGTTCGTCCGCTCGCCCGTCCGTAATCAGGTCTTGGGGTCATGTCTCGGCTTTCAAGCATCCTTCTGAAGGAGGTTGTGCGATGGGAACTCAGGATGGCACTCTATTTTTCTTCAGTCAAACTTGCAGAACACAACCAATTGTTTCACAGCCGCCACGTCTATCGCTGCTAGAGTCTCGTCCGCCTTCGCGTTCGCGGTCTTCGACCCCAACATCACCCCCTCCATTCAATGTGAGCCAAAGGGCTTCTGTAGTATTTGGTGTAACAGCCGAGCAAGTCGAAGCGCCTAAGAACTATGTTGACTTTGAAGAAGAACCTGAAAAATTGAAGGATATCTTGCAGGGCCGCCAGCCCAAAGAACTAGTGAAGCCACCGACTAGTAAGGACTTACCAAGTCCTACTCCATGCCTGAAGCGAAATACAATACAAAAGTCTTTGTTATCCGCGACAAATTCTGCCGCCTTTATCACGCCTTCATCGTACCCTTCGTCGCCCGAGTCCGGTTCTGAGAAATTAAATCTCCTTGATTTGTGGTGCCACGTAATTCTACCGAACGGAGGACCAGGACGGGGGGTGACAAGCGTACGCCCGATTGAGGATAATCAGCTTCTTGTTGTTCTTCAGGAAACAGGGTCAGTTGATATTTATTCCGATAGACACCAAAACTTGATATTTCGCAGAGATTTGAGCGTTATCTCACTGAAAGACGGGAACTGCATGGCCACTGTCAGTCTCTCAAGCAAGGCTCTAAATCCTCCTATCAACGTCGAAGATAAAGATTTGTTCCAAGCTTTATGGTTTTGGAACCACCTCAAAGTGTATGAACTTCAGGAGGTTTGAAGTGTATTCTCTTCGTTCCATCAGTCATCAACGAATGCTATCGCTAGACCACGATCATCCTCATTGCGGCTACGATTGATCCCAATGCCCCACCGCCGCCATCTTTGGAATTTGCTGATAATGGTGTGCAGAAGAAATCTCGTATTGCCATCTTTGAGTTTCATTCCCATGAACTCAATGTTGACATCGATTTGATTGGACAGTGGCACTTCGAGGGACCTTCCTATAGCCTTGGATTACATCAAGAGGTGGATAGTTCGTCGTTTCTACCATCAACTTTGGATGAGTGTTGATCCTTTTTTTAGAATCATTGAAACTCTTCCAATTATCTGCAGAGGGCCACTTTTTGAGTAGACGCATACATCTTTTTCCTCGTGTAACTTCACAACTGGAAATCCAACCTCCAGGAAAAGATGTATCGAGCCTCAACATACCAAACCCGTTTAAGGCTCTGAAACCACATCTTGCGGAACACTCGTCTCCAGCAGAGACCACAAAGGAAACACGGAGGATCGCGTGTGATGATGTCAATGATTTGGGCGAAGTTCTTACAGGTGAAACAATTTTGGGGTTCCATGCACGAGGCGCTCGAAGGAAAACCTTCGGCATTGCATGGTCTGAGAAACATCTTACAGTCAGTATGAGTTTTCGAACGTTGATGCGCATTTAGCGATATCTTTTCCAGGTTTTTGAATTTCAAAGCGGATCTCTCCACGTGTTGTTTATGGATTCCAAGGTTTCTATTCTAGATGTACAATGGACCACTGACTCGTCATACACTATTTTATTCGAGGTACGATCTAGTTCATCGAGATCTAATGTTCTTTCTTTAACAAATATAGGATCGTGCTGAATGTTATACACTCAGAGCTGTGGACGCCAATAATAATAATGACGTTGACATGAACGACATAACCTTTGAAAGGAGGACCATTGTGACGTTAGTTGTTTTCTTCAACGTGATAATTCTCCGTGGCCTGAACTCGAACCAGACCTCATCGGCTGCAAACCATCACCCTCGCTGATCCTTACGATGCAATAGATATCACGTCTGCATCACAAATCCTGTTCACGGCCTATTCAGAAAACAGAGTCAGAAATCTTACCGTGTTTGATACGTGTTCAAAAGACTTGAGGACGTCTTGGCAAGCGCGGTCTTCCAAAGTTCGGCCTACTCATAATACTGGAAAAGAGGTCACGTCGTTACTACCTATGGAACTTGACTTGATAGTGCAAGGATGTCGTTCGTGATTTTCTGTCACTTAGTCTGAGCCTTGCTGATCTCTGAGTGTTTTCCAGTCGATGGCCGTCTTCGACGATCGTCCTTGATCCAAATGATTTCAGATTCTAGTAAAATAACGCCTTCCAGTGATACTTCTGAACCCGCCTTGAATGGCTTCATCACAAGCCTGTTTATTGCTTCAAATGGCAGGACGAAAGAAAAGTTTATCGTTGGAGGAGCTGACGATGGTTCTGTGGGATTTTGGACCTTGGAGTACGGTGATATTACTTTTTTGTTAAGGTTTACTCATCCTTCTATACATAAGTCATTACAACTTGTGTGCGCGCTGGACGCTGTTCACAACAAGCCTAGCCCACGTCATACAAGTTGAGGATCCGCAGAATACTCCATTGAAGGGATGTGTATTATGTATATCTGCAGACGGGACCATTGCTGTTATTGCTATTGATGGGTTTCAGTTGTGAGTTTGTTTGCCCTTTCGTCTCACTTCCCTTTCTGAGTTTACTTACCGGCAGCTTGTACCTGATTCCCGGGTCGTCTGTACCTCTACGCAGAGTCTGTATCGGGTCCACAAATTTGCTCATTGTTTATGCGGACAATCGCGCTCGTCTGTGGGATGTGAAGACCCAAGAGTTTTGGAGATCAATGGCTGAAGAGAAAGCTGAGGAGATGTTAAAGCAAGGAGGGTGGTCAGAGATGTGAGTAATATCTTGGGCAAGTCAGATAAGATGCTTAACAGATCTCATAGAGCAATAAACACCCGTGTAAGGGAGCAGAACATTTTCCTCGAGTCGATTCCGAACTTGACATTTCCTGATACCTGTGAGTTGATTGCAAAATCTTTTCTAGAATAAGTCTTATCTTCTTCAGCTTCGACGCTGCTGCTGGACTTGGAACGCTTCACATCAGCGTCTGTCGCTGTCGCAAAGTCGATAAGCACGAATCGTGTCCAAACTCGTGCGATTCTCAGAACTCTTGAACGACTTCGCTCTGTGCTATCGGTACTTCTGACACCCGGGTTGAACCACGATATTGATGCGATATGTTTTGAAAAGCTTGGAATTCGTCCTTCTCTAGCATTTTCAGGCGTTTCAAGGTAAAAACCAGATTTGACTTGTACGAAGACGAATCTTCTCAGATTCTTTTAGCAATGGAGCGGTTACTCTCTACCGAAGGACAAGTTCTCATGAACTATGGTGCTTCTCGAGTGATGTCTCCGCTGCCCGGGCCCTTTCGATCGTTGTCATGCTCAACGCTCTCAGCGTCTTTGAAGGTCTGTTTGTCTATTTACCCAGACATGCACTTTTTAATTACAATTTCTGTAGAGTTGATGGAAGGTGCTCATACTGTCACGATATTCTATGCGACTTCTTTGGCATCAGCTGTTGGACCAAAATACCAACCGCCCAGTCTCGTGTACCTCGCACGCAAATGGTTTGACGGTTCCAGTTTGTTTTTCTGTAAATTTTTCTGAGCCGTCTGGTCTGACAGACTCATTAGACCATGTTCGAAGGGCGACTCGCGTGCTATTTGACTACGCCATGGCTTGTATGTCAGACGGAGAAACTATCGAGATCACTGAGCATTGGCAACACCATCGTAGGCACCATTGTTCCTCCCATTTCATCAGCTAAACATAGTCAAGTGCCGTGTCTTCAACCCACTGCTGAACGGGAATCAATTCAGGCTGCCCTCTCATTATTTTTGTGTGGTTATCTAGCCGCAGAAAAGTATAGCTTGCTCTCTACGAGGTATAACATTAGCTCAATTTTACTTAGTTCTATCTCACTCAAATGATCATAGCGCGCTCACGGATATCTCAAAATCGATTGCCATTTACTTGCATGATGAGCATTCCCTGCACAGGGTCCTTGCTGTTGACCTGTGTTCAAGGGGATTCCATATCTGGCATCATTATATTGATGCCATGGAGATTCTTCGAGCATTGTTTGGTCTGGCTACCAGTAGTCACAAGGATTCCTTCAGCCCTCAGAATATCGGTTTGCAAGCTCGGCTTGCTATTCTGCAGATCGCATCAAGTAACACGGCTCTATTCATGACGACGTTGGGACTTGATATACTAACACCGCCTACGCTGGAGCACCGTAAAGCCGTCATGCAAATATTTGCATTTCTCATCAAAAAGGCCGGTACACTCGCTCAAGCAATAAAATTACTTTACCTGAGATCCTGTTTCAGCGTCCGTCTGTTTTACAGCCCAACATCCCCAAGTTAATGGAGGCCGTTGTCAGGTCATTGGACCCCAATGCCACTACACATCGAGAAGCAGTGATAGACTCAGCAACTGAAGTCATAAGCCAAGTTGTCAAGGCGTAGGTTTTTGGTTCTTTCCTCCTAGTCTATCTACATTACTGCTCTCTAGTTTTCCCGCTGTTGATTTTTATATGGGAACGCAGCGTCTTGCTGTAGGTGGAAGCGATGGAGCTGTCGTCATGTACGACCTCAAAACAGCCATTAGACTGTACGTTCTTGAAGGACACAAAAAGCGATATCAGCATGTAGTTTTTCGCCCGATGGACGAAGGTTGTTGACGCTGTCTATAGAAGAGAGTGTCGCCTTAAAGCGATATCAGCATGTAGTTTTTCGCCCGATGGACGAAGGTTGTTGACGCTGTCTATAGAAGAGAGTGTCGCCTTAGTTTGGAAGGTCGGTTCGAGTTTCGCGAGTTTCTTCAATCCTGGAGCACCACCTCGACAAGGGCATGGTGATTCGCAACCGTTCAAGACAATCAGCTATAACGTAGGAGAAGCAGGTGTGTGTTCCTTTGACGTTCGATCTGTACCCGTTACTGTTGCTGATCATGAGTGTCGTAGCGAATATGACTGCACAAGAAACGATGGATTTTATACGAATTAGTTGGGTCGCAGACCGTAGTGTGAAAATCCAAATTCGGGACACTGTGCTGACATTTAGTACTTGAATTATCTATCTCCATGTATATATAACTTTACAACGAATATTTGGGCTGTCTCTATATGTGAAAGGCAAGCGGATAACTCTTCGAAGTAGGATATAATTTGACGTACAACGTACATTGTCAAGGCCATATAAAGTTTAAATTCCTTGTGACAGAGGCAAAAAGGGATTGATATATCGTATCCAGGATACCACCGTAGACACCGCTCCTCGACCCACGCGAACGCGAACGGCGCAAGAAAGTGCAAGCGGTAGCCTGTCGACATCACTGCCAGAATAGTACCACTGACACTAACCATTCCAAGGGATTAGAATTCCCTTCCAGATTCAGTGTCATATCTGGTCCTTATAAGGCTAACAGAAATCGATGATACGAAAGCTTAAATAAAGTTTAATATATTGATACGCCACTGAGATTCACTGACAGAGTATGTACAGAAATCGATGATACGAAAGCTTAAATAAAGTTTAATATATTGATACGCCACTGAGATTCACTGACAGAGTATGTATATGATCATCCACGAGACCAGCGAACAGAACTTGAGGAGCATGAGAAAGAGACAAGGTCGCAGGTGCTCGTACTGGACGTTGAAATAGGAAATACCACCAAATGGATCGTGCTTCCGCAGCCCCAGCTTTCAAAAAATTCACAATCAATGATATCAGCACTCGCTCGCGATTGGCCCCGCCCCGAGGACCTCTTTGTGAATGTTTCATAAGCGGCGAGAAACAGGATGAGTACCATCTTCGAGCACGTTACCGTGGTTACATCGAGAGGTCTCCTCCGAATGCACTTGTTGTTAGACTTGATAGTGAGGAAACCATGGTTTCAAGGTGTGGTGGTTCTCAAATGAGTCAGAATTGAAGTATTGAGATGCCACAACATAAATTGCAAAGATGTGACGATAGCAAAACGGACTTGCAGATGGCAGAAGGGATTTTGAGGGATAGGGCTTATGTAATAATGTTAAGGCGTAATTAATTTAAGCTTAATCCGTCGACTATCGAAGCGACGCACTCGTGGTGCATATAGTCACACGGACGGCTATTCACTGTGCGGTGAAAGGATATATCCAGTCTCAAGCGCCGACGCACTCGTGGTGCATATAGTCACACGGACGGCTATTCACTGTGCGGTGAAAGGATATATCCAGTCTCAAGCGCCGACTCAACATGATAGAAGACCATCACGAAGCACTGTGTCCTTGTAATTGTTCTCTTGTATCCCACCTTATCTCGTGGGACTTACATCTCTGCGACAATTGTATCACTTGTTCCATGTGGCATAGCCCTTGATATATTCTATTCGTGAGTTGCCGATGTCCAGTTTGAGTCCCTTGACGGATGCATCCTTGCGCAAGTGTTCATTCAAGCATGTGGCCTGTCTGTCTTTAGTGCACTATTCTTGCCTAGTATCGGATCGAAACCTTCTCTTCTATAGACTTAAAGCTTGATTGATATAAATGTCACCAGGTTTGTGTCCTCAGGATAACAACGATGCCTCTCATCGTGAGGCTTGCCTCGTCTGTCTTTGCGGCCGCATGTCTCAGGTTTGTGTCCTCAGGATAACAACGATGCCTCTCATCGTGAGGCTTGCCTCGTCTGTCTTTGCGGCCGCATGTCTTATCCCTCAACTAACCTTTGCAGCTTCGTCGGCTGCTGATCCATGTACTAAAGTCGCAGGAAAGACGTTCGTACCTCCAGCCGACGCTCTCGCCTGTTACAAAGCCTTTCCCTTCAACGAGACTCTGAGGCAGAACGTCCTCACAAACGTTGCACGGGTCTTCGATTTTTTCACGTTCGAGGAATACTACTTGAATTCCCCGCCGCCATTCCAGGAGTCGACGGTTGACATCCGAGCAACAATCGCGAAGCTGAATTCGACGGAATTTGCAGTAAGTTCGGTTCCTGTAGAATTTATATGGTTGACATCCGAGCAACAATCGCGAAGCTGAATTCGACGGAATTTGCAGTAAGTTCGGTTCCTGTAGAATTTATATGCACTGGTGTGATGAATTATTCTCTGAAAGACTGACTACGATTTCAACAAAGCTCTCTATGATTTCACTACTCAGTTGAATGATGGACACACCCGTTTGTATATATTATACTCGTTGCGTGCGTAATACTCACCCTCACATTGTCAGGTTGGTTCCCGAATTGCTATGACGCTTACCAGAATGTCCTTCCTACACCTCCGATCACTGTTGAAGTCAACGGAGTCCAGGGTGTCTACATAGCATTTGATGCGGTAGACTTCATCTCTCTCCTTGGCACTGAATACACAGGCTTTTTCGATAGCATCGGGTTTGACTGGAAGCGTCTTGCAGGTGCTCAGGTTCTGCAAATCAATGGCCAGGATCCATACGCATATGTGGATACTATTGCCAAGACCGTTTCTGGAAACTATCTGGACCATGGCGTTAGAGTCAATAGTGTATTCACTAGTTATCGCATCTCCGGAACCGATTTTTCTCAACGATTGGGCGATCTGGCTGGGCCTATGGATGTCACTCAAACCTCACTCACATTCAATCTAATCCCTGTTAATTCTACTGTGGCAGAAAATGTCACTGTTCCTTACTTGGCAAACTATCTTGGCACACCTTTTACTGATTCAGCTTCTTAGTGAGTTCTGACAATTCCAAGCGGGGTGCCATTATTCCATGATTGACCTCCTTTTACTAGTTGGGAAACTAATTGTGCAGCGAATGCTGATACCAATGGCGTTGATCTGAAGGCCTCACAAACATTGTCGAAGACGGTTACCCGCCGTCTTGCCAAGGGAAACATCATTGACAAGTCACACTCTAACGCCGTCGGTCTCCCTCCCCAGTTTATACCCTCCCTACCTCCTGTTGCAGGGAGTGAAGGAGTCATCAAGTCCTTCATCCTTCCCGATAATGAAACGGGCGTGGTGCGTTAGATTTTGATGAATGCTCAGTTAGTGTCCTTACAGTATTGACCACAAAAGATGTTCGTCGGGTCATTTTCGGGCGACTTCGACGGATTCCAAGCCGATGTTGTGAGCGCGATCCAGGCATTCAAGGAAGCGGGAATTACACAGCTTCTGATTGACTTGACAAATAATGGAGGTAGGCGCCATCAAACATAACTTTGGCCTGTTTCTCACGAGAGATCCAGGAGGGTTCGTCTGCCTGGGCCAGTTCTTGCATCAATATCTCTCTGGTGCCAATTTTGGCTACCCGTGTGTCTTCATATACATTTTTGCAGTACTTCTTGCTCAAAATGTCATTCAGCGGTTTTGTCTCATCCGTCCGTGCCAATGCTCTTGCTCAGAAGATTGTTGCTGCGGATATTAAGCTTGGTCTTAACGATTTCTCTTCCTTCTACACTGGCGACAACTGTAAGCCAGGCTCTCATTGTTAAGATTTAGGTACCCAACATCGTGACAGACGCCTTCTTGAACGGAACGCATATGCCTGCTAACTTTGACTATATTACCCCCTCATCGCCTTTTACTGTCTGACAGACGCCTTCTTGAACGGAACGCATATGCCTGCTAACTTTGACTATATTACCCCCTCATCGCCTTTTACTGTCAATGGGCATTCGGATCCGACATCTCAGAGGTTCCATGTGAGTATCATTACACCCAATGGTGCATATGCTTATCAAGACACACACATACAGGATACTTGTGAACTTGGATTCTCGCAGAGGGTTCCAGATGATCCTCCTTTCAATCTAAGGTAATTCCTTGCCCATACTACCCTGATACCTCAACTAGGTTTCTGTTCTTTTAGCAAAGTCGCTATTGGTGAGCTAAAATATAATTCAGTAATGTAGCTTGGACAAATTCCATTCAACACAGTCAGCAACGGCAATTGCGCTTCCACCTGCGCAATGTTCAGCACCCTCATGAATGAACGACACGGCACCAAGATCGCCGTTTTCGGAGGTAAACCTGGGGAAGATGTAGAGTTCAAGGGTATATGCTAAATTCATCTTTACAACCAAGTCGCTTATGCTCCATCTCGTCCTAAGGGATGGCTGGTAATCAGGTCCTCGAATGGGTGGACATCGATACAGAGATCAAAACAGCTGGTGTGAAGGACGTAAGTACTCGTGTCCTAGAGTAGTAACGCTAACTTGGCATGAATATTACCAGGATCCTTTGGCTCCTCCTGATTTGTGAGTCCCGACCCCGAGAAAGTCTGAGACTAGTGGTATTGACCAAATCATCTTCTGAAGGCTTGTATCAGCCAACTTCAGGTTCGTATATCGAGTCATTAGAGATGCATCGAAGTTTATCATTCTCGACTAGACATAACTGGAGGACAGGTCAAATAATCCTCAATTTTCTGTGATCTTATGAGAACTTGTTTTCATACAGCTTGGAGTTTCTTCAATGAGAGCGTTCCGATCGGTACGTAGAGCGCTTTGCTTGAACTTGGAATACTTATTGAATGAATCTCCTCGCAGCTTATCTTTCCGAGTTACCGTTATGTGCGTAATGCCCTGGGACACGGCTTTCACTTGTTGATGTCATCGATAACAGTCAGGTTCCCGTATACCAACGACACCTATAACAACCCAGTGAACTTGTGGAAGTTTTCGTACGTTTCCAGCACGATGAAACTAGAGAAAATGCTTCTAAACTACAGCCACAGTGTCTCGAAGCTTTTCTAAGTTGAGGTATTTGTTGGTGGCCAACGACCTCGAAGTTATTCGTGTTGCCATAATATGGACGAGTATTTATTGAAGATTGATGTGCTACTACCAAGTGACATTTCAATTAAACGTCGAATTCAACACAGTGCCCCCCCCCCCCCCCCTCCCCCCTTGATTCAACGATCAGTTCGTCAGAACCTCAAACCACAGGTCACATTCCTGATGGCGATCTGTCTTGGAAGCGAATTTCTACCTTGACCACCAACCGTGGATGTATGATGCATGAGGCATACGTCCATCACAATACAATCAGCCCAAACTATTCTGCAAATGTCGCCATAGCTTGAGCCCATCCAACGGGTTTACAATAAAGACAATAATGAATAATGGCTTTTACTTCAACAAAACATGAGGTGTTACGACCTCTTCCAGCTATCCCTTTTCCCCATCCCCAGTACTCGACCTCTGCTCGCCCTTTTAGATCTTTTCCATCAACCCCTTGTAACAGTATGCTTTCCGCCAGTCAGCCCTTAACCTAAATCTTTCGACCCGAGTGTGTTGTTCGTTGACGTCACTAGAATCGCTTCCAAGGATAATCCAGATTACATTTACTCGAATGATTCCAAGCGCCGGACGCCGATTTCCATTTCAATTCAAAATTATGATGCTAACGTGTATATACAATCTTCAAGCCATTGTCACGGTCTCTTTCTCTGTCAGGGAACGGAAAAATACATCATGAGAGGAGTTTTTAAAAAGGAGGCAAGAAATCAAAATAGCAGCAACTTGTTTCGATCAAGTGACCTCGGGGTCAACCTTCTATATGGGCCCCGCGCGCTTCCAACTGCGCCATGCTGCTGTGTGTAACAAATTATCAGGTTTTTCTGTCATAGCCGCGGTGGCCTTCGTGCTTGAGCAATTATCACTGCTGAAAGGTATTTCCATTGGGAAAAAGTGGAAAAGAAACATGCTATACCATTTCCATGTGCCACCTGAAAGAAAAAGTCTTTAAACAAAGCAAAGTGACTTTTTATATCTGAAATTGGCACTTTAGAAATCCATGTGCCACCTGAAAGAAAAAGTCTTTAAACAAAGCAAAGTGACTTTTTATATCTGAAATTGGCACTTTAGAAATGATATAACATGTTTCTTTTACACTTTTTCCAATGGAAACATCTTTCAGTGCCCACCCCTGGCAGGACGGTATGTGCTTCTTGATGGCACATTAGGGGGGTTATCTGTGCTGATGGGAAGTACCCTAAGCACACTGACCGCACCTCTTCTCGAAGCCGAGATTGCGATTGGGCCTAGAAAGTCCATTTTTGCAGTGCAGAAGTTGGGTGGTTATGAGGTTCGCTAGTTGGTTGGGAGGTTCTTGACACGTGTTTTCATATATTTTCTGCATACTTATATATCTTTTTCCCTTCCTGGAATTATGAGGTTATGTCAAGAACAAATAATATTCAGCACTATCAAAAAATATGGATATGGTACATTGGATCAAGAAACTACAAGACATCAATTGTAACTGAGCATATTTGAATCTATGCTATCGTCCTCCTGTCCATACTGATAAACTCCAAAACTGTTCTTCATCACCATATGTTGAAGGGAAGGCCTGATTTTGGGATGGCCCCATGTTGAATGAAGTAGAATGCCAAAAACCAGAGTGCTCCGTGCCCATGAAAACAAAAAGGTAAGACAAAAATCAAAAAGGTAAGACAGAATTTGGCAAATGCTTTCTATTTGTGCTTAACTCGATCTGCCAACCTTCCTTTCTCCCTCATCAACTATGGGTCGCCGCTACCTCTACAACACAAATAAAAAACAGAGAGAAATGTGTATATATTAGATGGCCTACATTACACACCCTCAGTCAAATACACATATAGACTGAGGGTGAGCGAATCATCTACTATTACAGACACTTTATTTACCTTGCCTTAAATTCACGTACTGCATGTGTTCTAAGTAAGCAGAGTCAAATACACGTATAAACTGAGGATTCACATACTGCATGTGTTCTAGGATACAATTTGCAACGAGCATGTCGGATACTTGGGTGAGACCATCATCATAGACAGTGGTCGAGAAGATCAAAGACATTGATTACAAATACAACAAGTTCATTGAGTGCCCGAGTAGTTGAGAGCCCAAGTGGTTGAGAGGTGAAGAAGTGTGATGGTATGAAGGTAGGGATAAAGGCTTGAAGGTACGTAGAGAGGTACAAAAGAGGTTGGAAGGTAAATCGTAAATCTCAAGAGGTAAATTGGAAATCTCGGGAGGTTCCATTTTGGGAAATAGAAGCACGACCGTCCAACCTCCAGCCGTTTTAGGGGGGTTTCTGTCAACACAAATAACCCCCCTAAGATGCCATCAAGAAAGCACAAAGAGTGCTGCCTTAGGTGTCAGTGCCAGCAGTGTATAAAAGTACTGTATACTGTGGAAAAGGTGTTATATACTTCTCATTGCTACTCTCTATACCAGTGTTCCCTCAAGCTCAGTCAAACTGGGTTTCCCATGGCGAGCGGATGGTGGTATTAATTGATCCAAAGCAGTCCTCATGGACCTATTAATCTTCCTTTATATCCCACTCGCTTCTCTTTCACGTTGAATAGATGACTTTCTCTATTTTTCTGTTCTTTTTCCTTATATATCAAGGACAAAGTAATATGTCTCCTCTTGTTTCTTTTGGTTTCTGTCTTAGACATGTACATGCTCGACACCCCTCCAGTTCGTTTGATTACTTGGATATCACTAGCATACCGGCTTCTTTTTCATCTTCCAGTTTTACTTTGAGCCTTCGATACCCTCGATAAATATACTACCCCTTTTCTGATTTATGATTCCCTACACATGACCGCGACTCCCGTTTTTCTTCTTCATTCCCCCCGTCAATAGTTACCTCAATCGTCATGACGCTTAACTTCGTCAGCGGAGAGTACATGAAACGGGCACGCAGGTGTGTTAAGCCCTCTTAGAAAGCCCCCGCATATCTAGTACAAAGTCGAAACGGGCCCGGGTTTAGTCATTGGAACCCATTTCAGTTATCAGGTCATAAAGACATAACGTATGTCATTATCCCACATCTCTGTAGCGACAGGAAGCTTTTCCTCCGGCGACATTGCCATCGACGCCTCTGCGTTCCGCTTATTTTTCAACGTAAGTCGAGTGCGCAAAGTAAATGCAGCGCAGAATGACAGAAAGAGGCATCTGAAAGAATCTATCTGAGCATGTATCTCCGAATCAAGTGTAGACTGGAACGAACGCAGCAGAAATAGCATGTCCCTTCCTAAATGAATCATCAGGATCAAAGTAGACTTGAGGTGAAGCACTTTAAGGCTGTCATCACAAGATGATATCGGGAGGCTCAAAAGACACCAACATTGAGACGCAATTTGAGATAGAAACGATAAACGCCGTTCCAACACCACGTTTTGAGGTCGGTGAGAAGACATTCGCAGCCCAGCTCCTTTTCAGGAGGTCAGCAGGGATAGAATGAGCTTGCGCGTCTTACATGACGAGTGGAAAAGGCTGTAATTTCCGCCCACGATCAGAAAAAGAGCAAAGTAACCAGCACCCACGCTTTTCTGGACAGAAGTAGCAAAAGGCTGTAATTTCCGCCCACGATCAGAAAAAGAGCAAAGTAACCAGCACCCACGCTTTTCTGGACAGAAGTAGCGAGGATAATATATCCAATGACGGAGATAGAACATGACAGCATAATATGCCATCCTCTGTCTTTGGTACGATCGCTGTGCCAAGCTTGGAAGAACACCATGAACCAAGCAACAACATAAGGAGCAACCGTCAGGCCCTGAGCATCGATGGACGAGAACCCAAGGTCTTTGATCAGCTATGCTTCACATTGTATCCAAATTAGTGATAGCATGGACGTAGCCAACACTTACTGTAGGTAGGAAATAAGAGACAGTGGCAACTCCGACATTAACTGTAACCTCAGCATCTTTTCGAGTCAGAAGAGATGACAGTGTACTCACAACTCGCATATATCACAGCAAACAGCCATGCATTAGGATCTGCAACAACTGCTTTGAAACCTTGCCACCCGGTCATTCCTCCATGTGACTGTGGTTTGTGGTCCCGGTTCAGACGTGCCTGAGCAATAGCGCGCTCGCGAGGAGTAAGAAATCTTGCCGTAAACGGGAATGAAGGGAGAAAGAGCAGAATTGCTGATGCCATGATTAAGGTTGGGATTGCCTCTATCTTTGGGCAAAAGTGAGAAAAATGATGACTCCGCAGTAGTTACACATTACCAGGAAAAGTAACTGCCATCTGCAAAGCTCATAAACGAGAGATAAGGCAAAGTCATAGACAACTAACCCAGCGAGTAAGGAGGTATTTGCTCTGACAAGTCCGAAGGCAATCAGACCCTGAAGATGATCAAATACAGAAACCCTAGATTATTGTTGGCTACTAACCCCGAAGGCACCTGGTACGGTTCCAGTCATACCGAGGCTAATGTTTTCACAGAATAATGTTGATTAAGCCTAGCATATCAAGTAACAGGTCAGCCTCGCACCTGATGCGTATAGCAAGCTCGTGCCTAAGGCAGAATCACACTGGCGTCAATCAGTAGACATACAGGCATTCTGAAACGCACTTTTTGTACCAGAACGACAGGTAATAGATCATACCGGCATAGAATCCTGCTTCTCCGATTCCCAGCAGTACTCTTTAAAGAGATATGGGCAAAGTCAATCGCTACCCGCTGCAGAATAACTCACCTTAGAGCCAAAAGACCTCCATACCCCTTTGCATACACAAAGGAGAGGGATGCTATGCCCCATCCCGTTAGCGAAAGGAAGAAACTGCGTCTTTTAGAAAATTTTCATGGGTAACGAATGATTATCTTACAATCTGTTGGCCCCGATATGCCTTTGCAAGACTGCGAATTGTGTCAGAAGACCTAAGGAGTAGAATGATCGTGACTCGCTATTGGCAGGTATTTCAAGGAGGCCTAACAATGTCACGGTAGAAGCATGAAACTTGAGTTTCGGCCAGTGCAAGCTCACAGTATCCGACGTAAAAGATGCTCAATGCGAGG
The DNA here is from genome assembly GCA_027475525.1 of Macrolepiota albuminosa. NCBI lineage: Eukaryota > Fungi > Basidiomycota > Agaricomycetes > Agaricales > Agaricaceae > Macrolepiota > Macrolepiota albuminosa. Next base: position 77,380 of record JAMWFC010000084.1, on the reverse strand, counting down.
GTCCACTTCGCATTAGTCGAAACTCCCTTCAATCGGTATATCAATCGGTTCAAAAGAGTAGGTAAAAGAGTGGAGCGAGCACGTACATAATTATCATTGAAAGCCTCGACGACATGGACATTACCACTGCAGCAGTCAACCAACTATTGAGAGCGACTTAAAACTGAAGGGGCACACATGTTCGTTCGGTCTTTATTAACTATCAGTATATACATTCCTAGATACGAGTTCCCAGTTGCGAAAAACCCACCGAATTGGTTAACTGTAGAAAATGTAAGGAACAATGTTACTCAGGTTACGCATAAGTCATTGTGAGATCACTCACAAATGAAACTATGAAATCATTGTTGGCAGAGGCTTTTTCTAGGTAAGTATAGTAAGTCCTCACCTGCAGATCACCAGCGGAAGTATGGTTTTGTCAATCTTACGCTTCACTCGTCTCTTTTGGGAGAAGAAAACGAGTCAAAAGGGAAAGGCCAGAACGAAGATTATGTACGTACCTCATCCTCGTCACTATATTCTACGGTTTCTGCATCACGGTACACGGCTTCCGCACACGCAAGGTCTACGGGTGCGAAGAAGTGTTTTCTTGTCGATTTGACTCCTAGTTGCGCCTGAAAAAAGGTGCCTTCTGCTCCAACTCTATTCTGCTCAAGGTCAGCCGTGGAAACCATATGTGAGTCGATGGGAAGGACAAGACGTTCAATTATTGGAAGAGCAACCCATTTCGAACCGCCGTAAGCGCGTAAGCTTTCATCTGGGAGGAAGTAGCGGCCCGAATCACTCTCCGACACCATCTGACCATTCCATCCATTATAATCCACGTGGCCCTTATGTCTTCCTCGCGAAACTATCGATATCAGTGGCTCAATGGTTTCCGGTCTCTGTGCAAAATTCCAGCCTCAAGATGTTTCTTCAGGTGGACAAAGAATTGGGTCCAGAAGCTTGAACCAGAGGCATAGGGTTCGACATTCCAGCCTCAAGATGTTTCTTCAGGTGGACAAAGAATTGGGTCCAGAAGCTTGAACCAGAGGCATAGGGTTCGACTAATCCTTATTGGGGAAGCAAAACTCTGGGAAAAAATGCTATTTTTGTGAATGACCATCACACTACCGAAGGGACGAGTTTGTCATCCATTCTGTAATCCCGGATCTAATTAGATACGAACACAGATGATAGTCTCAGTGTCGTGTCACAATGGAGGAGACAACTGAGACTGTAGAAGCGAGTGGCAGACGAATGATGTGGCAAAGTATCACGTGACTGATCGGATACGGAGAAACCAGGCAGGAAGGAGTCCAACACATTCGACCATCTTCAAAAGACCAATTCGCTCAGCAAGACTTCCTCAGTGGGTCTTTTGTGATAGAAAGATCACAAAAATCAAGGAGACCAGGATCAATAATGTGTGGATTTCAAATGAAATGACAATACCCAACTCAAGCTTTTGGCAACTACGTATACATGAATCAAGATACATCGATTGAAATTTATGTTGCAGCTAGTTGTATGCAGCGGGAGCGGAATCACACCTCAACGGCAGTAGACGGCCTAGTGTCGTCGTGCTTCAGAATGAAGGAAAACGACGACACTAGGAAGTGAAAATATTTCGGTCACGTGCGCTAAGGTCACTCCTGCGTTCAACAATTTAGATGAGATCCTTGCAGGACCCTTCACAGTTCCCTTCACGGATGGCGGAAGATCGCATGAGAACAATCTTTCGGGTTCACTTTTATCTCATCAAAGTTCGGTTATGTCCGACGACGTATACAAGCAGTACTATAGAAAAGTCGTGTCAGGATTTTGCGGAAATTCGAGATATCGGAAGGACTTATTTTGTCGTCAGGACCACTGCCATTTGAACTGGTTCGTCTCCATCGTCATTGCCGGTGTAATTTTGACAGATGTCATTGACATCGTCTACCTGAGTCCTCCTTATCTTTGGGGTACTAAAGGGCGAGTCAGTCTCTGCAGAACATTAGAAGGGGATGGACTCACTCTCCGTAGTTTCTGTCAGTTTACAAGAAAGGCGTCAAGACCGAGTCAATGCAGAAAGTTTTGGTGCACTTACGTGTTGATGCCTACAAGGGCGGAACCATCGGCAGCCCAAACGTCATTGATTTCAATGTGGCGTGCGTATTGGGTGCCACAGTTTCCGCACTAGAAGGTTTACATCACTTAGCCCAGGTACAAAGGACATGGGTGAAACGAGGTAAGCTGCGATAAAGCTTTCCGAAATCTTCGACGTAGAACTAGAAAGAAGGTAGATTCACAAGTGAACTGCAAAGATGAAAATCATACAGAATTGACGATAACAGTTCCGCCTCCGTTATGCTGGATGACTGAAACCGATCCATGAGTTTCAAGTGAAGAATTAAAAGAAAGACAACCTTTGTCGTCCGCATGCTGAGAATTCCGGAAAAAGGTGATTCGAACCTCGATTTATCCCCGCAAAAAGAAAGACAACCTTTGTCGTCCGCATGCTGAGAATTCCGGAAAAAGGTGATTCGAACCTCGATTTATCCCCGCAATTACTCAGCTTGGCCTAGATCGATAAGATTTTAGCACTGAGAAAGCATGATATAACAAGTTGTAATGACGTACACCTCCCTAATTGATGCGAGAGGTTCCGCCCTTCTGTTTGAGGGTAATAGCATCTTCGCAGACATCCTCGAAATAGACGTGATCCAAGGTGCGGGAGCCTGTTGTAAGGAAAGTGAACAAACAACACCACGGCCACGAAAGTCAATACAGAGGCAATGAACCCCTTCAGCCAGGTTGGCGCCGATAACAACACGGCTCAAGGTTGCACCTTCTTGAAGAAGGAACACAGCATCGGAGTCACCTCCCTCTGACTGGCCGCTGCATGCGCCAGAACCACGGTCGTACCTAGTGTACGGCTTAGAAGGAGTAAAGGTTGTTCCAGCCGCAACGGTGATGGGCGAGCTCATGGAACTCGTTGGAGGAGTCGGGAAGACATTGGTTGCATCACGGCGTTGCAATGTCGAGATACTATTTTCACAGGAATGAGTTTGACCGCTTTCCAGCTAGATAGACCCTGATCGTCACTTACGGCTAAGCTAAAACAGGGCAGCACCAAGGAAGACGAATGTGAACAGCTGAGCTCGGTACATTGCGTTATTTGCAAGCAACGGAAGCCAGTTAGGGCAGCACCAAGGAAGACGAATGTGAACAGCTGAGCTCGGTACATTGCGTTATTTGCAAGCAACGGAAGCCAGTTGTTTAGCGCCTTTTTATTACAAGGACAGAGAGCTTGGCTCAACGACACTCGCTGGGAAAGTTTCATGCGGGCCACGAGTCATTGGAGTTTGAGGTATTCAAAAGTGAAAGATGCTTGAAACAGCGTCATTGGCCGTAACAAATGATCCACAACGCAACACAGCCCCGAAAACATATTGCAGTGACTGAAATGATAACCTGATGACCAAAGCAGACACTTAATCTTGTTTCATGCCGTAAAGGGTCATCCAGGACGACGACACTCGGGGGTCAAGACGAAGGAAAATTGTCATCACCCCGAGCCATGAAAATGGAGCGTAATTACCATGGACGACGACACTCGGGGGTCAAGACGAAGGAAAATTGTCATCACCCCGAGCCATGAAAATGGAGCGTAATTACCATCTTTTGATATTTCCGTTTTAGAAGCCTGGTTCCCAGAGGCATCGTGACCTCTGGTTCCAACACGACACCCGTTGAACCATTTTCATCTTCGTAATTAGCAATACATGCCGCATCCTCGCACGAACTTTCTTCCTGGGATAACTCTGGACATGTTATCACTGTAGAATCGTGCAGACAGATAGTCTTCTCAGCGCCGTCCGCCCACGAGTGTCGTAGCTGACAGCGTAGGCCGCGTACTGGGAGTGCTACGGACGCATCGTAAGTTGGTTTCATTTCATCAACGTCTTGGCGTTCTCATTAATTGTCTCGCTGATTCATCTGTTCAATTACTTACCTTTCTCAAATCAACAGACTGGCAACTTGATGACTGGTCATGAAAGCTACTCTTATACTTCCTACGAAATCGGTGCAAAAGTCTTTGCTTGTGTGTGTATATTTTACGAGGTTTTAAACTTTATCGACACACCAAAAGGTTAAAATTGCTTACGTTTTGTGAATAACTATGCAAAGTAACGCCACAGAGCTCTTTTTTCGAAATCGTAAGGATTAGGTATCCAATGAAGAAAAGAACACAGGTAAGCAAATTATCAGGGTGGCGGGAATACCGACATTGATGGATTCCGTACCCTCTGTCTTGTCAAAAAGCCTGAGACACGGTAATAAAATAGTCAGAACCAACCTTTGAAAATAAAGCGCATTCACGAAGGCAAGGGCTAAAGCTTTTCCCGTTTCAAGATGAAACATGGTCCCTGCATATGATAATAATGGACACCAGCTTACGACCTGTCAAGCTCTACTGGTGGAGATACGGTTTGCTTCGTTCCTGAAGTTGATATACCATGTTTCGTCAGTGGATATCGACACCATCTTGTTGGGTTGTAATAAAAGGGGCATTGCCCACCAATTTCTACTCAGAAACCTCAAGAGGCTGCAGAGGATCATTGAATTGGGCTCGGGTAAAGTAGGACTCTTGCCCACCAATTTCTACTCAGAAACCTCAAGAGGCTGCAGAGGATCATTGAATTGGGCTCGGGTAAAGTAGGACTCTTGTCAGATGAAAGTCGGATAGACGACACGCCAGCATTAAACTTCGACCATCTATGAAAGGTCTCAAACTGGTGATCCTCTGCAGAGAATAGATTAGGATCCAGAGAGAGCACTCGGAAATCGCGCCTCAAAATACAGAAAGGATTACATAGAATATCTGTAAATTTGCGTGAAATTAGACGAAAGATGACAGCACAGGTACGTATCCAGCTTTTCGTAGCTTGACTCACAGGCGCTATTGCGTGTCATTGTCGTGGGTCAAGAATTAACGACCATAAATCAACGTTACGTAAAACGAGTTTTATCTAATGACACCGTCACTGAGTACGGCGCTCCAGCAGCTCGCGACCTATCGCACCAACAATACCCGTGCCTCACAGGAGACCTTCGAGAATGGGTCTTTAATCCTCAAGTCAGGATTGAGAACAAAAAATAGTGACGATGGTGTGTATAGACGGGAGCCAATGAAACCACGTCACTCAGCAGAAGTACAGCCTGGGCATTTCTGGAGCAGCTTGCACTCGCCTCCATTGATGTGGGACGCTTGGACATTGCAGATGTAGGTATGAAGTCCTCTGTAGCAATGCGGTTAAGCGACTGACTATTCATCTTTGTAGGAATGCATAAGGCAACTTGTTGACAAGTTTCCCAAATCACCACGCGTGGACGCGCTTACAGGCATACGAATGGAGGCCAGTGTTTCGGCGGACATCGTTCTACAGTACTATAAAGGATTACTCGATGCGGACCCTACGAATGCAGTCGGTGTTATCTTGTGACCTTCTTTTCGACGAGATCCTAATACTTCTGTGTAGGCTGTTTGGAAACGCCGGATATCAGTACTGCGCCGGATTGGTAAGATAGAAATGGCAGTGGAAGAGCTTTCAAAGTTTCTTGATACATTTTATACTGATACCGAGGGTTGGCTTGAGCTTGCTGACATATACACCTCATGCAATCAGTGTGTCTGTCTCCGGTTTCATATATTGACCTTTGATTAACCATCTCTTTTGTGGTATTATCAGATACACGCATGCGCTGGAGGCTCTCTCGCATGCGCTCATTCTCGCGCCGCAAAATCCGTTCACTGCGCTTCAGTTTGCGGAGACAGCTTACACCGCGGGCGACGTTCCTCTCGCATTAAAAATGTTCCTCGTCGTCATAGACATGAGTGAGCATGATGTATCTTCAGATGATCCGCCTCGGGGTATCTGTATTCGCGCATGGTATGGTGTGAAACACGTGAGTGGTTAATTACTGCTTTGCAAGAGACCTGCATTGACTTAATTTTCGTAGTGCTCACGCCAGCTCGTAGCCGCGTCAAATGGTGCTCAATCAGCGTCTGGAACACCGATTGCACCACTCAAAAAACTGAGGCTTATCGAGGAACTGGCAACGGAACGGGTGCTTGCCACGTACAAAGGGCAGAAGCCGGGGGCTGGATATGTGTCAACATGGTTGGCGTCCCGCTGACCATGAGATCATGAGATATTATTGCCCACGTTTCAGTGGGTTTGATTTGGCTATCAATCACCCGCTTGTCTTCTTGTCACTAGTTTTGACCGCTATGCATTTATTAGGTTACTGATCTATTTAAGAATGTATGAGGAGTTGGAAATGCGATTCTGTTACAACTGTTCTTCGCATGTAACTTTTCACGACATGCGGCCTTTTGATGTCCGTGATTGTATATTAAAGGTCTGCCTGTAATCCTGGACTACTACGACGACCAATATCCGGATATGCACCATTCCACTTCCTCAAGTTCATTATCTTCTCGAACCCTCAAACTTGTCGAGTACGTATGTCCCGCAGCACTTGCGTAGAACAGAGCGAGATCCAGTTCTGTCTTGTGTGTCCAGTATCTGTTGACGGTGCAGGCTTATACTGCCTCCGAATCCAGGAATTGCTCTATTCGCTCAACATTGTAATGTCAAACCACGTCCACTCTTAACAACTCAGTTCCGAGATATTTTCAGTTTAATCCAATATATGATGCTTTGAATGATCAGAACATTTACACATTGTCATCTTAAATCTGGTGTACCATCTCATTCATGAAGGAGATCATTCACATCAGCGAGCACACGTAGTTTTATGTAAAAACCGTTCGACAATCATTAATACCCACGTGCAGATGCTGAGTGAACATTATGACCTCTAGATCTATTGCTCACTTCCTCTGCTATAAAGTCATCCCGCCACGAAGACGGCATTCCTTCGCTCATTACCTTATTTCTTCTGTCGCTCGCCTCGAAAATTAATGCGAAATCCTATCCGTCGATTTTTATTTGGAAATGCAAGACGAGTTGAAACGACTATGATGTTAACTGAACCAGCTGCCCCATTGCTCCCTCAATTTCTTTCTGCATCCAAAGAAAAGTACCTTCGAGACATACATTCAACTCCACAGAAAGGTGGTGATTGGACTGTTGTGATGGGCAACGAGGCAGGAGGTGCGTCATACACTAATGCATTATTCTTATGCTGATGCGACCCAGACCTTGATTCTGTCGCCTCGTCCATTGCTTATGCGTGGATTTTGTCAGAGGTACTCAATAAACCCGCTATTCCGTTGCTACAGCTGGAACGCGACGACCTTGATCTGCGTGCTGAAAACATGTATGCATTATCGCTTGCTGGAATCACGCAGCCCAAAGAGCAACTTCTTTTTCTGACGGACCTTGCACCCTTCGTCTTGAGTGCACCTACAACGGCTTTTCCGTCTCACATATTTGCTCTGGTCGATCATAACAGCCTTGCCTCGGCTTACACGTTCCGAAACCCCTTGGCTACTGTTACCGCCATCCTTGACCACCATGCAGATGAGGGCAAGCATCTCGATGCCGATCCTCGCGTAATCGTCCCCGCCGGCTCCTGTGTCTCCCATGTGACCGCTCTTCTTCCTCAAGAAATCCCCACTTCCCTCGCGACTCTTCTCCTTACCGGAATCCTCATTGACACCAACGGATTAAAACCTGGCGGCAAAGCCCTCGCACCAGATCACATCGCAGCGGGCTTCCTCGCACCACGCAGCACTCTTGCGTCCTTGCTCCCTGCGTCACTCATCTCTCATGAGGACCTGCACAATTCAACTGCCATAAAGGACCTCACACGCAAATTGAATCAGCTGAAGGCAGGCGTTGACCATCTGTCTGCGCGAGATCTTCTTAGGCGCGACTATAAAGAATATGTACTCGATGTTCCAGGTGCCGGATCTATCCGTGCCGGACTCGCATCTGTGCCTGTCCGTCTCCGGGAGTGGAAACTAGACGAGGCGGCAGGTGCATGGATGGAAGAACGCGAGATACAGGTACTGGGGGTGCTGACGTCGTTCCGCGGTGGAAACAAGGGGAAGGGGAAATCTAAGCGCGAGATGGCGTGGGTGGTGTACGATGGGAGGAAGAAGAATGAGGAGGGACAGGTGCACTTTGATGTGGAGGCACTTGCAGAGAAATTGTTTAGAGGCCTGGAAAGCAGCGAGGAGCTCAAAGTTAGGCTGAAAAAGGAGAGATACGATATGGAGAAGGGTGGGAAATTGCCTGATGGTGCACTGTCGCGCACATACAATCAAGGCAATGCGCATGCCAATCGTAAAGTCACAGCACCGCTCATGAAGAGCATTCTGGAGGCAGCCTAAACAGATTCAGCTGTGATATTGTGACTCGAGACTTGGTTAGGGAGTTTTCTCGGGGATTTGTACTAATTTCTCGAAATCACTCTTTTTTTAATCTTTCGTCTCCCGTCTCTCGATATCAGCGAGATATTATGATTGACTACATTAGAATATATATTGATATAGATGTCAGTGAATCTGTCTAAAAGGCAGAATAATTATTATTTACATGAGTGACGATTATGTGGTATACTGTCCTGTCATGTGTCACGATGTACGAAATGTTAACACATTCCCTTATTAACTGGTTCCGAAAAAATATATGGACAAATTTAATGTACAACAAGAGTTCTCTATATTCGTATTGAGAGACTTGCAGCGGAAAACATGGGAGGCAAAAGTGTGAAAGCAGAACCTCAGACGGGGGAGGAATCAGTCTATTCCATTGACATCCCTTACTGCAGGAGTTTGTAGATGGGGCGGGCCAAAATCGTCCCCATCTCGAAGATATCCTGCTGGAAAAGGTGGCAATGTGAAGAGCCCGACAATCATGAGATGATCGTCTACCTTGGGTTGTGCCTTGATGACTCAGTATGACCTCTTTTATCTGCTTGCTTGAATCTACCCCCATTTTTGAAAGCATGTTGATGAGTAAAACTTGGTTTGATTCGGTCACCGGTGACTCTCTCATCGTTTGGCCACCTGTAGGTCCTTAGGATACTAATACGTACAAATACGCATCTTTTGTATTTTTTCCCCTTTCTTCACCTTCAATATATACGCCACGTCGAGTCAAGGCCAACACCGTCCCCGCGTGGCGACACTCTCATATATACTAACTGCGCCCCTCAAGCGACTCTTCGAGGCGGCTGTACCACCTCAGCCTTTGTTCATGCGCCCTAAACTAGGCGACCGGTTTGATTTTGTCCTAGTAGCCCCTTACCAGTCTTCTGATTAGGCTGATATTGGTTGACATATTCTCGACGTTGCAACTTTCGCACTCAAACTTCAACAATATTACTTCTTGAGGTATGTGCGGAAGGAATGATGAATATCAATAGGCTATACAAGGAATTCGAGAAGTAATCCCAAAGTGCTAAAAGAGATTTAAAGGAAACCGACTCGTCGCGTTCGTAAAATAAGATAAGGTCTGTTATCTATCGTTGAATGTCATAACGGATTTCTGGTCGGAAATCGAACAGAAACGTAACTATCGGCTATGGACGCTGAAATGGCTCCTAGCAGTATAATACGAAGATAAACTCGGAGATCTATCAGAGGGGTCGCTGGAACCGGCATTGAAGCGTTCGATATTGGTTCCGGCGTCGTTCTTGAAGTTTACAGCTATTAAAAACCCATCCTCTACAAAATCCTCCATGGTTGTTGGTGGTGTTTCGACAGTGCCGTGCCCGTACGAACTGGAAGGCAGGCGCGAAAGTGCCGTACCGGGCGTATCTAATTGATTTGTCGACAACATCATGCGCGCCTGCTCCGCAGCCTGAGTCTCCATGACCTGTCTAAGATCTTTAATCTTCTTCCGTTTCCTCACTGAACGATGTGGACGAATGGGCGACATCTCTGGTATATTTTCTAGCCCTGGTCTATGCGACCGTGTAGATTTGGTAGTGTCATGGCGCCGTGAATTTTGGCTCTGCTGGTGCTGGGATGTAGATCGTGATGGTTGTCGATGACGACTGGACGAGGCACCAGGTGTCTGTGTCTGTGCCTGGGAATGTGCATGTGCACGCAGGGTGGATATCGTGATGTTATGTTTTTCTTTCTCCGCGCGTTTCCGTTGTAGCAACTCGAGTTCATAATAAAGTGTGTATCCGCCTTCTGATACGTGTGGAAAGGGGCTCGCGAAGGAGTCACGTAGGTTTAGGTCAGGTGGGACGAGTACAATCCGTGTTGGCGAGTGGCGGCGGCGTAGCCGTCTGAAGATCCTCGAGAACATTAAGTGGAGGTTGTGGTCGTAGTGATAAGAGATGAGCTGGGAGATGTAGTTGTGGAGCTGGCGATGGGAATGGCTATGCTGATGATACTTATGGGCTTAGTGAGTCAGAAGACTCTGGTTCATGTGCGATGTCGTCTGAAGAAGGATAGCCGGATTCGGAGAGTGAGAGAATTAGCCAGCACCAATTGGTGTACACCCAGTAATTCTCGCCTTGTAGGGGCGTATGTTTGCAGATGAAAGGACATGGTCGTCCACCTTAAAGCTGTAGCGCCTGCTTATTGTGTGCTCAGAGTATAACAGAAACAACCAATTTTGCCAAGATGATCGGCGGACTATAGGTCGGCAAAATACAATAGAGCCACACGACTGGGACCAAGCACCTTGTTCTTCTGTCAGCTGGGCCCAATCGCACGAGGCACCGAAGCTAGCCACTTTGATTTTTCACCTCGTCATATGTAGTAGAAAACCTAGCTTCCATTCCACCGACCCTGCCAGAGTAACAGCATACTATAACCAGAATAAATGCATCCGTTCTCGCACGGCACTATAAACATCCGCTATTAACGTTGTTATACATATGCAACAGTATGCGCAGTAGTATTCATTATAAAAGGTAAGATTATGAACTTCGCAGGTTATATAAGTTGGGAATGGGCTAGATTCTCACGAAGGACACCGTCTCGAACTATACAGATGCAAGTACAGTCAGGTTTAAGAATGTTATCTCAGAAGTGCAGGAATTTACCGGACTCCAACGTTACCGCAGTCGCTTCAGTATCCTGCGCGATGACCTCATTAGCCACGATAAATCTTGATCAATGAACTTGAAACATACCGTAACAGTGGTAGGATATATATAAGTCGAACGGGCCTCCGGTGAGGATTTCTTTTGAATATCTTTGAACTTCTCTCGAAGATCTGTGAAAAGGCAGTATATTTTAGACGATCTCGGATCTCAATCGGTAGGTACTTACATTTCACAACATCCGTCACTTTATTGGGCCGACTGCCGTAGCTAGGAAGAAAATCCTTCACTCTGACTCCACGTTTCAACTTTCTACGTAAGAGATCACACTTGTTAAGGAAGAGAATGAGCTGAGTCTTTGCCAGAAGTTTTGACTGGCAAATTGATGTCCACAAGTTGATCGAGTCCTCTAGTCGGTTTACACGTGGGTCCTCTTCAAGGCGTTGATCAAAGACTGACACCGGCGACACTGGTTATGGCCATGAGTTCATACGATGGTAAAAAATACTGAAATCGCACAAAAAATAATGACATTGACATTATCGAAAAAAGGAAGCCAGGCAGCACGCTGGAGGGAAGTTGATGAATAAGAATACGTTTCCAAATGCCAATGGAGATAAATAACTCACAGAAGTACGGCAACCTCCCACGTCAAATATCCGCCATTCCCAACCCGTCGCTTTCCCTTACTCGGAAAGAATGTCAGAGGGAAGCAAAAAGTTGTGATAGGTGTGAAGGGTACACACCTTTCGGATTATCGAATGGCCCATATTTAAATCTGAGGCGATGTTCTTGTATTCCAACAGTTCGTAACCGAGCACGAACAATATCGTTGTCACTGACTACATAGTCGCGGGATGCAATGCGTTCAAGATCATTCAAGAAACTAGGTGGATATTCATCGAAAATACCAAGAGACACAGAAAAGAATAAACTACTCACAAACCCGCAGAATCAGGCAGGCGCAATTCTCGCCTCTTGAGAGCGATACGCACATTCTTATCGTTCCACAGAATCTTCATGTCATCTTTACATCCAGCAATGACATCTGACAGAGAGTCCACCACAGCAGTCGTTGCCTCTGTGGGTAACGATCGACCATTAGGGTCAACCACGTCTTTCCATGAACGCACCGCGAACTCAGCCATGGCCCGACGAGGGTTGGTATCCGGATCTGGGGCACCCTCAAAGGGTGTGGAAACCATAGGCTGATCTGTTTGCACGGAATCTGACCCTGCGCCAAGTCGACGCTTGAGCTCAGTCTCTACACCAAGCAGTGGCGTAAGGCGTTTGGAGAGCAGCCGGTGCTCCTCACCAAATTCAGGTGTTTCCAGCTCGGCATCATCGGTATGAATAGGCTCGTCATCTTTATCCGTGGTTGATTCACCATTGAGCTCTTTCTCGACAACGCCAAGGATGGTTATGATAGAGCGCACGAGGTTGAGTTGGACCACAGCGCGCCAGCCGTTACGTTCCTTCTCCCAGTCGTCTGGCGCATACCGCATTCGGAAATCTGATAACCATATAAATATCAAATATATATACATTCACACATCCACAATTTACAAGAAACTTACTTTTAAGTGTAGTGGATTTGCCTAATAGCAATTATACGAGATGCTCTGCCGAGCGTTCATAAGTATAATGCAACTGGAACTCACCGCTTTCAGACTGGCCAAGCAAAAGCACCTTGACAATATTTTTCTCCTTCTTAGCGATCTCCCGCGCTTGCTTTATGGACTCGTCGATCTCATCACTACGCGCTTGTGCCTCTCGCTCTCGCTGCTTCCTCTCTGTGGCCTGTGCCGGTGTTTCGTCTAGCGGTGGTTGCATGAGTTCATAGAACGGATCTCCCGGCGCGTATACCATGGTTGCAATAGACCAGAATGAGGCGAGGAGGAGACGAAGAGTGGGAGAAAACCTCTGAGCACTCTTTCCATGGTCGTCACTCGATCATCTATTTGTCAGTGATGAACAGAATTCGAAGTTCGCGCTCAGAATCTTCATAGCTACGCCGGAGATGCGAACAACATGGAGGCTTAGTCAGCATCGATCCGTATTTCCGGTCAGCCTGGATTGGACTTCTCCAGACCGTAAGTTTGCTCTTAGGCAACGAGAAATATCCGGCCACGGAACGCTTGAACGCCACTGACTAAACTTTACAGGAAACTCAAGTTCTTAATTCACTCCCACAGCAGCCGAGCTTCGTGACAAAAATAATTGCGGAATTTACCAGAAGATCAGCAGGTAAACTCAATGAATATTAATAAGATCAGGTACCCTAGGTAATCTGGTTGGATTAAGTAGATACTCTCCTGACTGTTAGATCTAATTGGAGACCACGTCAGTATAATAATCTCCTGTCCTCCAGATCCAGAACATCTAAAAGCTTAAGCTGCCGCTGATACTATACGCATCTATCATCTGGATCCGATCTCAAAATATCTTGGAGCAGTCTCCGTAACAAATCTGTATCCCCTCAGCCGCTGTTCGCTTGATATATGCAGCGACGAGGTCCAGCTTACCTGATGTGTTTCCTGGATCTGAAGTGTGTGGTTGCGCGACAAGCACTGGCGCCGGATCGATGATGTTGACCTTCCAGGATTTGGTTATCGACAGCCACGCAATTGGAAACAAGATCCGCACCAGCTAGCCGTGCTCAATCGCTCTTGAACAAGTGAGAATCAACGAAGGCTGAGGTTACAGCGAAGATGACGGACTTCGTGTCACGTCTTTTCCTCATTGGAAAGTTTCCTGATGTGGACGGAGATCCCTTCTTGGATTAGGTCCGTTCAGGCATTCAAAAACTCGCATCGCAGGAAGAAATTTCGACCCTTGAAATCGAGAAAAGAGTTATCGATATATGTCATCGTCGAGCCAAAGGAGTGTACTAGCCAGCTGACTGTCATCCCCTACAACTACGATTACTACTTACGGACACTACGTCATGCATGACAGAACCGTCTGACTAGATTTAATTCATGGCCAAATGATTACTTACGGACGACTACTACTTCTTCTTCCTTCGCGCTCTTTCTCGACTCTTCCAGTTTCAACTGCTTATCGATAGATTCTATCGTCACGAATAGATAACGTGGTCTTGTTCTGTGGTCGTTTGGATCAAAGACTGTACGACCTAGGTACTCTGATAGACAATGAATTTGACAAATACCTCAGAGTAGTTTTTATAAGCAGCCCAAGAACTTCGGCATCGGCATTCGATGACTCTCGGGAGGAGGACATCCTGATACCTATTGAGTGCTTACAGACCCATTTCTCGCAATTGTAAGCAACGAGAGTTCGTAAAGTTCGTAGAGGAGCACGTTGATTGATCCCTCGTTCCTAGCCATTGCAGTTGCTAGCTCTCTTTGCGTCAATCCGACTTAGACCTTTCTAATGATTGCAACGACCAGATGTAGCTTTCTCAATCAGTGTACTTAGACTGACAGCAAGGTGACCAAATTGACGAACCTATTGTGAAGGGATTCCTGTCAACTCTTTCAACTTGCGATGCATGAGACCTATAGAAGTCAGACAAGATGGGAAGCCTGTTCACGTTCGAGTTGAGCATCCGAAAAGATTGTCACTTTGTTGTCAGACAACAGGTCCCTTGGAAGTGTTTTGGTTGCTCATTGACCATAATGATCGTGACTAGTATCCGGATGCTAATGAAAGTCGGGAAACATCCTAGCTGCGATACTCTCTATCCTTACCTCGATAGCAGGAGTTGCAGAAGCGAGGAGTAAAATTCCCATCGAAGTACTAAAGATAAGAAAATCGGCTGTTCGGAAGCGACCAATGTCAGATACACCATTTTCCCTGGCATCGTTTTGAGAATGGATCCGACAAAGAGCTCATGGAAGCTTCAAGTCAAAGATCGAACAATTCATCTCAGAACACGAGCAGGGGGATCCAGTGAGGTGATATCTTTCTTACACTGTTCCATTTATATGTCATTGGACTGATACTGTTTCAACAAGGAAACAAACGTTGTATTATAATGATTTACGTCGGGTTTACACCTTTTCAAACGAAAGTTGTCTGTTTAATGCGCGACGACTATGAATCAAGATCAAACCTGAGATCAGACCCAGATGAAAGCAGACGATCTCACCGCTGGTTGAATCGGGTATCGCTCCCATTGTACAGGAAAGCGTCGTAAAACATGGTACCCACTTGAGCGCCCAAGATGGGACCGAGAACTGGGCACCATATCCAATATTGACTAGAAGAAATCGTTATCAGTGACAGTTGCAGGACATACAAGATCTGCATCTCATACTTGCGGAATGTGTAGACAGCTTTTCCATAGCCAACCATTGACGTCAAGAGGCGGGGTCCGAGATCTCGTGCAGGATTTAATGCGTAACCTATGAGCTAGATTTAGCCAGGAACGATAACGAGTACAGCAAATTCACCAGTCTCGACCCCTAAAGCTGTACCAATGCCGAGAATCAATAAGAACAAGACAAGGGGGAATAAGTTAGATGGGGGAGCAGCATTTCCAGTATCAATGGTGGCCAGAACCATGATTATCAACACTGCCGTTGCAAGGAACTCCGAAAAGAAGCAGGAGACGTGCGTCATGTAGTCCACCTGTAGATCTGCACGTGAGAATATAACTAGTTTTCCAAAGTCAGAGTCGCTTACTGCGTAAGTGGAAAAAAGGCTCGCGGTTTTAAGAGTTCGAACGCCCACACCCCCTTCAAAAATGTCGATGGCGTGGAAATAATTAGCATACACCAGAGCAGCACCAACTAGGCCGCCCATCAATTGTGCGAAGATATAAGCTAGTCTAAATTTAAGACTACGTATCAGGAAGCGGGATAGTCAACTGACCTGGTACCTTTTTCCACGGAAACCCGCGCCAAGTAGCAAATGCTAATGTGACCTTGAAAAGCTCGGTCAATATACTGAAGCCGAGGGAAATAGACTCAGGAAACATACCGCAGGGTTGATATGGCCACCCGAGATCCCAAGGCTGAGCCAGACACCCATTGCAGTCCCTACATAGGAGCGTTAGCGTTTAGGAATGGAGGTCAGAATAGGTCCTAACCAACAGCCCAACCGAAGTTTATAGAAAGATAATCCTAACCAGAACACTTAGATTCTTGAGAATTCAAAGGCAGAGAAGCACGCACGCCTTTGGGAGACGATACTACATTTGGATTGCCAGTAAGGACTACTTGGCAGTCGACTCCATTGCCGAAGATAACCAATATCATGACACCCGCAAATTCAGCTAGTGGTTCTCGCAGCATTTGCCTAATATAATGTTTTGATTATTGTACAATGGTGATAGGATGACAGAACAGTGACTGACTTATATTTCCACCACCAACTATGCGTTGAGACCATGTCATCAGGTATTTCGGTCCGGTTCGACTGTTTTTCGTCTTCCGTTGGATTCATTTGAATATCAATGGAAGTGGAGGACGGGGGCATGATTGACTGGGCAAGGAACTCCATCCTTTGCCTTTATGGGATTCTATGATCCATGAAGAATGTCTCGTGATGGTGGCAATAGGGAGTGGGTTTTAGGTCGATGATCCACACAGATCTCGTCCCATGCGTGCCTTCCGAATGGTAGCGGATATACCGTTAATTATTTATATCACTTGACCCTCCATGACATGTGGTTTGAGACGCCTAAAAGGAACACCAGTGCTGAAGTTTAATTGTGTACCGAGGATCGCATCATATTTTCCACTAGCAGAAGTCATCTCCTCAGAATCAAAGTACTCGTTAGAATCGACTGAGGGCTTCCACAACAGTTCAGATTCTCAAGGCTACAGAGGAGACAGATATTGATGCTGAATTGTGTGGGTGACTTTGAATCAGATCGATGGATCCGTTCCAGCCGAACTTCCATCATTTCGAAGGTATGAACCGTATACCCGAAACAGAGAGGTGAAGTCTTGTGATGAGAGTTAAAAAAAATCCACGAGTCTTTGTTGGTCAGCACCGACTGTCGCGGTATTCTATGAACGCCGGGTCATTTCGCAGACAGTGGCGCATTTGCCATGTGCATGTTACATATCATGATATAGGTATTCATTTGCAGTAAAAGGGATCTTTAATGTGAAATACACTTCCTAATAATTGTTCAGTCGACAGATAAGATCAGTCCAGCGCGCCGCAAAAATAAATTCTTGTAAATCACCTGGGCAGGCCAAACATACAAATCACGAGGGAAAATAAGAGAATAAGCGCTGAAGCGCTGAAGGACTTAAAACGGCTAAGACATGTGATTTGCTTCGAAATTTTCCATCAGATGAAAGCGTTGACAGGTGATTACTTACTTAGAATTTGTTTCGTCTTCATGATTCAAGAAGGCATCCATAAGCTGTTGAACCTAGATAATACAGAAAACCGTAAGGATATGGTAAGCGTTGTGTTTTGTAGGCGTGTATTAGTATTGCTCATCCTCAGTCTGTGTAGAATTGATTGAGGGTGGTTGGTAACCTGTGTATGTATATATCTATCTTACTTGAATTGTCTCTATTGCATCGGCCATGGCTGGCATTGTTTGTAATGTAGTGGCCAGTGGCTGTAGCAACAAAGGAATGTGAAATATGTGAAATTGTTGGAATATAATACAAGTAAAAACTGGTAATGTAGTTGTTGCACCGGCCTCCTCTAGGGAACCTGCATTGTCCACCTCAAAACCCTTTACCCAGTCTGCACCACCTCTTTCTCCTATGGCTTCTGTGCATGACCCTACCCCAGATTTCTTCAATCTTTCTGATTGGGATACTCCACCTTCTGTACTGACTCCAGTGGCATTTTCACTACCTGCCGGCTTGTCTATGGCCCTCTACTCTGACTTCAGCTCTGTCATCTCTGATGGTTATTGACTATGCTTATGGGCATTATGCTTGAGGTGTTTCTGAGGCACCTCTACATGGCACTAACACTGCTCAATGCTCTTGCCCAACCTGGGGAAGATGAATACTGTTTGTTGAGGCAATAAACCTAAAGAGAGGCTGATGTCAGGGGACCAGTTTCTAGACCACACTCAACCTATATCAAGCTTAGTCCAACAATGCACCCACTCTTAGCACATTTAAATGACTGCTCAGCCCATCTTTTCTCCTTTTGTTTTCTAGTAGTCAGCCTTGAGGAGTCATATGCATGGACTTTACTCAGCATCAATTATTGTTAGTCATACTTCATTACATACCAGGGCCCAATTAGTTAAACAGTATTAGTAATAGCATAGCACTGATATAGTATATAAAGGCAGCTTGTGGATAGAATATCTTCAGGCTGAACAATATGTAAGCATGCTGCTTATAGACAACAATTCAGACTTCAACTGCTGACACACACAACCTTCAACTGATGCAACACAACACTTTGGAACATGCTCAATGGAGAGCCTCTTGATTGAATAGGAGATGGAACCTTATTTTGGGATGGGTATTTAGATACAAGTTTGTATTTTCAAGACCAACTTTCCCCTGAATATTATTACAACTTGTTCCATTCTGGTTCTAGCTACCTAAGTGAAGACAAACCTCCATGTTGTCCTTGCCCTTGCTCTATGGTTTCCTTGCAAAGTCCCTCTCCTCTCACAGATTTGCCAGCACCATTATCAGAGACAGTCCCTGCCATGGTTCTGTCCTCAAATACTACACCATCCTTGCCTCTGTCATGCTCGCCTTTGTTCTCCTGTTCCTCTGACTCCTCAGAAGATTTTTGCATCCCCCCTTCTCATGTGCCCACTATGCCAGCATCAAAGAATACCTTGTACACAGTGGAAGTAACACAGATATCATTGAGTCATGCACCTGTAATTGGCAAGGGATTGATTGGACCTCAACAACTGGAAGAGTTCAAATACAACTGTAGATGGTACTTCAGTCACAAGGGAATAGGAGATGAAAAGCAGGTAGAAAGGGTGATGTTCAACATTGATTTCCCAGCCATACATGCCTGGGTAAGAGAGAATGAAGTGGAATTGAAAGGACTCACTTTCCCTGTTTTCATGGCACACCTCTGAGAGATCGTCTTGTCTATGGATTGGGCATAGGAGGTCACACATATATTGTTGAAAGAGCAAGCAGCCGATGAAAGTTTTGAGGTCTGGGTTAACGCATTGAGAGAAGTGAATGACATTCTTGTGACACTTCCCCATTTTCATATTTCCTCTGAAAAATTACATGATCACATACTATTGCATTGCCAGGATGATGTTTGAAGAGAATACACCCTCGATAACAAGAATGGTTGCTACAACAACATCACCGATCTCAATCAATGGCTTTGCACTCTCTCGGACATAGACAAAATCATTGCTTCATAAAAGGCTCAGATTAGCAAATACCTCGCTGACTCTATTGCAATCATGGGAAAAACACAGCTCAAGAATATCACAAACATGAAATTGACTGTGACAGATGTGGGTTCTAAGGCCAAAGGCACAGTGTCTGTCATGTCTCATGTTAATGTTTACGCCTTGACAGTAGAAGAGCATAAGATTCTTGATAACCATTCTGGCTGTTATTAGTGTCATTGCTTGTATGTCGATCATCTGGCAGCCACATGTCTGAAGAAGGGGCAGGCCCTAAAGTTGGATGAGTACAACAAACATTGATTGATACCCAAGTTTGCATCAGCTGTGCAGAAGGAGCATCTGAAAAGTAAGACAAAGGCAACAGTGATGGGACCAGGAGGAGCTGCTTCTTCAGTGATGGTGGCGGCGGTTTTTGAGGGATCATCTGATAAGAAGGCTAGTAGTGATATGGGTAGTAAGTACGTGCTTCTTCTTCATCTCACTTACTCTTGTTTTGTCTTGGAACCTTCCATCACTCTGACAAAAGTAGAAAAGGCATTTATTGACACCAGTGCCCCCCCAGCATTGATTTCTGTAATGCTTGTTAATAACCTTGGCCTACTGACTTGACCTCTTCCTCATCCACTTCTGGTTTCTGGCACTTTCACTTTGGGAAATAAGAATGACTTGCAACTTTTGACACAATATGTAAAGCTTGTAATTATATCACCATGCTTTTAGTGGCACTCTAAATCTCAAATGTTTATTGTCTGTCTGAATCTGCATTCAGAACTCATATTGGGGTTGGACTTTGTGAAGCAAAATGGATTGATTATTGACTTGGAAATAAACAGCATTATTGATAAGAAGATGGGTTTCGATTTGTTCCATCCCTCTGACCCAACCTCCTTGCATAAGAGTTCTGTGGAGCTGCATGTCAGATGTAGCTGAGAAAAGAGGACGAAGCAGGAAGAGAGGAAATGGATTAGAAATGGCCAAAAGGAAATGGAGAAGTGAAGAAAACCTGTATGCACAGAATTGAATGCCTTCTTTTTGCAACATGTGGATTGCTTTGTCCATTTGGAGAAGAATTTGGCCACAAGTGAGCCATTCATGCTGGGCTTGATAAGATCAAAAATAGAGGTGTTGGCAGGTAGAGCTCAGTTGAAGAAGTTGGACAAAAGAATGAAACATTGATACCAAGATCAATTTCCACCTGATATTCTGCATGCCAGCAAATTGCCCACTGATGTCTACCACCAAATTCAAGTTAAGTCCCTTGCAAAAATTACAATTGCATGTTCATATTTGTGCCTGCAAAAATACCATGATGAATAGCAAACCTTAATTGACCAACATGTAAAGGCTGGCAGGATTCAGGCTTTGTCATCACCATATGCAAGTCTGTTATTCGTGATCTCAAAAGCTGACCCTGTGGTTTTACCACCATGAATAAACAATTATCAATGGTTGAATGCAAAAACAATCCCTGATAATTTTTTGTTATCCTGGATCAATGACATATTGGCAGATTGCACATGGCCAGATACACGTTTTTGAGAAAAAATAGACTTGACCAACACCTTTTTCCAAATGCTCATGCACTCAGATAATATTAAATACGCTGCTACCTTGACATCCTTTGGTCTTTGGGAGTGGATTGTAATGCTCATGGAGTTAAAGAATGCACCTGCAATGCAACAACAGCGTGTCACACTAGTGCTTAGAGATTACATCAGTAAAATCTGTTATGTATACCTTGATGATATTATTATCTGGTCAAAAACTCTTGAGGAGCATGAGGAAAATGTGCATAAGATTTTGAACACATTGCAAAAAGCCAGACTGTTCTGCTTGTTGAAGAAGAGTGATCTGTTTTGCACAGATATTGATTTCTTAAAACATCACATTTTGGAAAAAAAGATTGAGGCCAATGCCTCTAAGGTAGAAAAGATTTTCAATTGGCCATGACCAAAAAGGGCTAAGCATGTGCGTCAATTTCTTGGCCTTGTCAGATATATCACCACCTTTTTGTCTGCACTGGCTGAACACACTTCAATTTTAACCCCACTTACAAAGAAGGAATTTAATTTGGTGTTGCTGCCATGGACAACAGAACATGAGGTTGCATTTGAAGGGATTAAGCAATTAGTGGTGGGCAGAGACTGTCTGATGACAATTGACCATCAAGATCCGAAGGACAATAAAATCTTTGTGACTTGTGATGCAAGCAAGCGACAGACAGAAGCGATGCTATCTTTTGGAAAGACGTGGGAATCAGCACATTCCATTGTATTCAATTTGAGACAAATAATAATGGCAGAGAAGAATTATCCCATACACGAGCATGAGATGCTTGCTATCATATGAGCATTACACAAATGGAGAATGGACTTGCTAGGCTCATATTTTGAAATATACATGGATCACAAAACATTGAAGAATTTTGAGATGCAGCATGACTTGTCAAAATAGCAGGCATGATAGATAGAGTACTTGGCGCAATATAATTACATAATACATTACATCAAAGGAGAAGAAAATACAGTCACAGATGTCCTATCAAAGCTCCCAGAACAGGAGGTTGAAATGTCTATGGTTTTAATATTGGAGACAGAGAAGAGCATGATTCCTCTGATTATGAAAGGATACAGGGTGAACAATTATATAAAAAAAATATTAGAAAACAGGGAACGTGGTGGGATGTTGGTACTGGGAGTGGAATTGTGGAATGAATTGCTTTATGTTGGGAACTGATTAATTGTGCCAAATTATAATGGCCTTTGTGAGAACTTGTTCTGAGTCATGCATAATAAACTCAGCCATTTTTAAGTGGATAAAACGTATGCGTCCTTGCGTCATTCATATTATTGGCCTAATATGAGAAAGGACCTTGTCAAAGGCTATATACTATCTTGCATGGACTGTCAACGCAATAAATCAAGTACCAAAAAGCTGGTGGGGCCTCTACACCCTCTCCCAATTCTGGAGTGTCATTTTGGATCAGTAACACTAGATTTTGTGGGTCCTCTGCCAATTAACAAAGGATTTGATGCATTCTGTTTGATGACTTGCCGTGCAGGAGCCAAAATTCAAATTTTTCCTTGCAAAACTACTTAGACTGGTGAAGACTTTGCAGAAGTATTTTTTAGAGACTGGTACTGCAAAAATGGCCTCCTATATAAAATTATCACAGATTGCAACTCCCTATTTACATCAGCATTCTGGCGAGCTCTTATGAAATTGATGGGCATGAAACACAAGATGTTTACCTTTTTTCATCCTCAGACCAATGGCACTTCAGAGTGGTCAAACAAAACAATTGTTCAATGTATTTGTTTCTATATTGACTGACTACAAATGGGGTGGGTTAAAGCTCTATCACATATTAGGTTCAGAACAATGAATACTATCAACACTTCTACAGGATACTTGCCTTTTCAGCTCAAGTTGGGATTTTTACCTTGCATGCTTCCTCTTCTGTACCTGCCTCCTTTGTATGACACTCCTGCAGAGGATTTGGCTCTGTGTGTCTTGCTTGATATTGAAGCAAATTTCTTAGATACGATGGACAACTTGATGATGGCAAAAATTAATCAGGCTCACCATGCAAATGAAAGCCATGCACCTAAAATCCCATATTTTGTTGGAGAAAAGGTCATGTTGTCTACTGTGAATTGCAGACAAGAATACATGCAAAAAAAGGATGGAAAGGTTGTAAAATTCATGCTTAGGCAAGACGGTCTCTTTGTAGTTTTAGAAGCATTCCCAGACACATCAGAATATGTGCTGGACTTGCCAACATCAATGAACATCACTAATAGATTTCATGCCAGTTTACTATTGCTGTATATGCCTAACAATGATATATTATTTCTTTCCAGATGGCTTGAGATGCTCAGACCTGTAGTGATGGAGGATGGGCAGGAAGAGCATTTTATCAATTGTATCTTGGATGAAAAACGACAGAGTCATGGAATGCAATATCTGGTGCGTTGGCATGATTATGGTCCTGATCATAACGAATGGAAAAGTAGGAAGGTAGCGTTGAATGACTGGGAAAAGAGAAAAGAGGAATTGGGGAGACAATAAATTTTTTGAAGTCAGAGTGAGTGTAAGCATGCTGCTTACAGACAACGATTCAGACTTCAACTGCTGACATACACAACTTTTGACTGATGCAACACAACACTTTGGAACACACTCAATGGAGAGCCTCTTAATTGAATAAAAAACAAAACCTTAAAGGAGACAGAATTTTATTTTGGGATGGGTATTTAGATACAAGTTTGTATTTTCAAGACCAACTTTCCTCCAGATATTGCAACTTGTTCCATTCTGTTTCTAGCTACCTAAGTGAAGACAAACCTCTGTGGTTGTCTTACACAATAGCAGTGTTCTTCTGGCCTACATATCAAACCAACTGTAAGCTTTCTAGTGACATCTGACAACTCAGTCTGACCATTTAGTTTGACTTGCCAGTCTCTTGCTTGCCTCTATGCCTGCTTGACTCCTGCTTGTCACTAGTGCTCACTAGCTTTGTAGAAGGAGTTCTGCAGATGTTAAGCATTCTACTTACAGTAGTTAGTATATGAGTTGGGATTGTGAAAAACATTATGCACATCTCAGACAACCACAATATAGTGGTAGATAACTGAGGTGCAAAAACTATGAGAAGAAAATGAAAAGTTAGAAATTAAGTAATCAATAGAGATGGGCTGCTGCAGCACATGGCAATACCAAGGTCTACAGTAAAGTCTTGTCAATGACTGACTGTATCAGGGGACTTCTCATTTTTTTCCTCTTTCACTTCTTATTCCTTCATTCTTCCTTCATTCATTTTCTTATTTCTTCTGTTATTCTTTTACTTTACTGTTTCTATTCTTTTAATACTATCTATTAGTACTATTTTTAGCCTTTGAGGTGCTCTGGTTTTTTAACTATCTATTATTCAGACAAGTATGGCCCATTCAAAACACTGCATACAGACTGCTTACATAAGCTGGAGTTTGCCTTTCTAACTTCTAAAGTCTAGAGTTTTCCTGCTTTATTTGTATAATTGTTTGTTTAGGCAATTTTTGAATTTTTTAAGATTTTGTTGTCATGTACAGTTGTTTCCTATGCTTTAGAGGCTCTAAAAGCATCAATCCTGGCATAGAGAATGTCTAAACTTGGTTTTTTTTTGGGTTTTTCTTTGCTAAGTAAGTAGTTATTATGATATTGTTAGTATATACTCTAATATATTTTGGATCTCTCTCTGCCAGCTGTGTGACTGAGCTATAGCCTCCAGAAGTTGTCCTTACAGACTGTCTATAAGATTGAATGGTTAAAAGAGACTAATAGCATAATACTGAGGCAGAAAAAGAAATTATAGTGACTGTTTGTATGAAAATTTAGATGAGTTGAGCTTTTGAGTGAGTTTGAAAAGAGGAGTTTCTCAATAATTGAAGGAGTTGACTATATATATTAGTGTTTATAAACACAAATCCAAGAATTGGATGGCATGATAAGCAGACAACCAAAACATAGAGGCTTAACTTGAAAACTTTTAATTCTCAATTGTGTTCCTATAAGCATAGAAGATATTGATATCAATATGACTTCTGTATAGAAACAGATACATCCATCTGCAATGTGGCTTCATATTAATAACCTGTAAACAAAAGTAGTTTGAGTATAACAACAAACTATGCTGAAAGTAAGAAATGAATCTGCTTCTTGTGAGTCTTTTTTGATGCTATACAAGTATAAAATATAATTTGTGTGCAAGATAACTAATCAAAGTTTCTCAATTTCTGATAGCCTCTCCAATTATTTATTTCAATATATCAAGTATATCAGTTAATATAGATAAAGAACTTGTAATCATAATAGTTAACTCTTTAAATATGTATATATATATTAAAAGAAGTTATAGGTTGACAACTCTCAGTTTTTCAGCTGCTAAATATTATTATTCAATAAGACTTGACATTATAGCAGATTGACAACTAGGTATAAAATGCTAAAGGAAAGCAAATTCATAAACTCAATCAATATGTCAAAGTGCAATTTCAGGACAGCTATGTTGGCTATATATATCAGAACAGATTGATCAAGCAATCTCTATATAACAAGCTACAAAATTCATGCTGAAGGCATGAATCATAGCTCATTTATAATATATGGGACAACTGTTTTGTAGGAATGATTAATTAGTTAGTTTTGACAGTTTCTGACTAAAGCTGACAAAGAATTGCCTTTTTTATGTGTTTTTTGGTAGAGTGTGTATAAAATGTTTGAAAAGTTTAAAGAAAATCACTAAAAAATCAGGAAAAATTCAAAAGGTACTGATACACTGATTTTAGTTTTTTGGAGATTTATAAATGCTTAAAGAATTCCAGGAAAATCACTGAAAAATCAGGAGAAAATTAAAGGCTACTGATACATTGATTGTTAGTTTTTTGGTGTTTATCAATAGTTAAAGAAATCTGAAAAATTCAAGAAGAATTTATTTTAGCTTACAATAATATTTTAAGAGTTGAGAAAAACTGAGATTAAGCACTGAGTTGTGAAATACCAAGGCCTTAACCTCACTTTATTCGGTTAAGGCTGGGATTAAGCATTGAGTTGTCTATACATACTTGGAGCTCTAATCAAACAAAGTGAGGTTAGGTTGAAGACTTAGTTGGAGGAGATTTGGAAGCAAAGCTCTCAATGAGCTATGAAATTCATGCTGAAGACATGAATTGTAGCTTGTCTTTATATAATGTGACAATGATGAATTGAGCTAAGGCACACTGGCACTAGTACAGCTACTTAGTCAATATTGCTTTTGGCATGTTAAGTGTTTTGAAGGTTGAGTCCCAGACAGGTCCCAGAGAATGTAAGGGCAACCTCTAGAGGCTGTGGCTCAGTCACACTGATGACGCCCAAAGTTTGGTTAGTAACAAATATTACTATAGTGTTACCGTACCAATTGCTTGCGTTGGGCACGCTATAAGTAATGTGGGGAGTCCCGGGCAGGTCCCAGAGAACGTGCCTGTGAAAAAGGGGAAAAGTCAGTAAAGGGGAGTCGGCAAGTGTAAAGCGCTAAGATAAAGCGCCTATGAAAGAGCGGTAAGCGAACACGGCAATGTGAGCAGCAAGAGCACGGTATGCTTAGCGAAGTCTAAGTGTTGATAATGCCTGCCATAGTTGCAAGGCGTGAGTGTGTCGAGTGTTGGCGAGCGTCTGTAACTGCCGATGAGTTCAACGTTGCCGACCGTAAATGAGATCTGAAGCGTAAGGGAGACTAAAGAAAGGGGAGCAGGAAACTCTGGCCTATTGTTCTCTTGGCGTATGTACAAGTTGGTAAGTACTTTTATACTACAATGAGTTCGCCATCGCCAGTGGCTAATGACGCCAGAGTGCGGTAAACTAGAAAATTTCATAGGGGTAGCTCCAACGGTTTCAGATCCCTACCGTCCATTCAAGAGCCTTAGCGACGCCAGGCGACAGATCGCGAAGCTAAACCATCACTCCATCACCCTTCTGTCTGTCAGAGTACCTAAGCGATGTCAGGCGCCAAATCGAGACGCTAAGCGGTGTCAGACACCAAGGTCAAACGCCAAGCTGTCCATCAGTTTTTGATAGATCATCAGGCTTCTCGCTAAGTGCTGTCGTCAGTGACTGATGCCATCTGTCAGTTGTCATTCTGTCTGCTGTCAGCGCTATCACTGATTGGATCTGCTTCTTGCCATGCGCAGCCGTCAAATATTGCCAAAATTGGTTAGTTAGCATGCGCTAAGGTATCCCGGACCTGTGCCGTGCTGCCGTAGCCTGCCGTTGATGCGCTGATCCTGTATGGGGTCCTATCA
>JAMWFC010000084.1:0-42668 GCA_027475525.1 Macrolepiota albuminosa | reverse complement strand
TAGAAATAAATTCCTGGCCGCTGGTTATGTAAGTTGACATTATGTAAGTTGCTGCTCTGTAAGCTGTTGCTCCAGCTGTGGTTTATGTAAGCCCTCACAGTTGTTTATTTGTGATATTACAGTTGCGGGCAAATACAGTGTATTTGGTAATATAATGATGCAGGAATACTATAAAAGTGACTAAAACAAGAAGGATCGGTGGACAAGGGAGAAACAAAATACGGGTCCAGTGGACTCGTTAGAGAAGGAAGCAGAATGACAATATAGTCAGACCCAAGCAAGTGTCTGTGAATCGTAGTCAAAACTATATGTGATTGGCAAAGATCAACAAGGCCGTTATTGACAATGTGACAAAACAAATGTGATCAAGTGTCATGGTCACAATTGAAGGCTTTTTGATCAATATAATCATTGGTTGCCATTGTCTGATATGTCTATGTCCATTCTGTTCTGGCCCTTGTCTGAAATGTCTCTCAACTTTCTCTTCAGTTTGTTCTTGGTCCCTTTGTTGGATACTACGTTCTGTGGGGTGTTTATCAGTGTGTTTACTGTGTTGCTTTGTTCAGTTTGTTCTTGGTCCCTTTGTTGGATACTACGTTCTGTGGGGTGTTTATCAGTGTGTTTACTGTGTTGCTTTGTTGCTCACTTTCATGAAGTTAGACCAGTGCTCGATAAGAGTCATAGATTTCAATACAAGAAGCATTTTGAGTTTCCCCCTTTCTGCATTATTTTCTCTGTGAGCTTGTACAGGTCTAATTCCCTGTCTATGGGAATGGGTTGTTTGTTCTTCTCCACATTGCATGTCAGTGTAAATATCCTATTCGCAATGTCTAGTGATCTTTCTTGCTGTCCAAAGAACACGTTGTACCAGCATTCAAGTTGGCCTTCTGAGAACTCAAGTTCGAAGTACTTGTTAATCTCCGTTGCTCCTATCATTGCATCGTCGAAATGTTTTGTTCCTAGGCCATCCAGCTTCATGTATTGCTTCATGTATTTCAGGTTGCTCCTATCATTGCATCGTCGAAATGTTTTGTTCCTAGGCCATCCAGCTTCACGTATTGCTTCATGTATTTCAGTTGTCTGTAGTCATTGCTTTATGTGATTAGACTCTGTTATATTGGATCTCATTGAATGCACCTCATGCGCATTTCTCTTTTCAGTGGCAGGAGATCCTTTTTGCTGATGGCTCCATATACCATGAAAACTAACTCCTTGTCTGATATATTGCCGTCTTTGTGGACATACACTAGTCGCCATGAGTAAGGCTTATTTACTTCTTTTGTCTTAATGGCTTCTGCCCATCTTGGTTCCTGTGGACATACACTAGTCGCCATGAGTGAGGCTTATTTACTTCTTTTGTCTTAATGGCTTCTGCCCATCTTGGTTCCTGTTGTGTCTTGTATGTTGAGAGTCCAACATACGATGTGCAGTTTGGTTACTTATGTGTGCAACACTAGTCAACATAACATCATTTTCTTCTTCTCCTTTGCATATGGCTTTCTCAATCACAGTCTTTTGGTTGCGTAATGAGTCTACTGATGTTGAGGTGTTTGTAAATGTTGCTTACTTGCTGCCTCTGTATTGTAATCTGCTCCTAAGGTCATTTCTGTTATGATATATCTACTGTGGCTCTGTCAGCATAATACACCTCCTCTGTATTGTAATCTGCTCCTAAGGTCATTTCTGTTATGATATATCTACTGTGGCTCTGTCAGCATAATACACCTATTGGACAGTGGCTAAACGTACATTGTATTGCTGCTGTGTCTTGATATCCTTCTAGTCTGTTGTGCATTGTGCTATCTGTGTATTCTTTATAGTATCAGGAAATGATCAGTGAGTGCCTCGACTGTTTTCCTGTGTATGACGTGACATATCTTGGTTTACCTATCCCATACACAACTCATTTCCTTCCTATTGGCTTCATTTTTTTTGGTCTATGCACTTTGGTTGTTTGGTACCTTCTGTGCCTGTCATCTTGACACTTCCCATAGTCTGTTTCTAGTGGTACATTAATTTCTGGCTTTGTTTCTGGCTTTGTTTTATCATCCTCAACTGTTTAGAAACAGACCTTGTAATGTTCTTCTGTCTCTCTTTCTTTGTCCTCTCATTGGTGAATCTCTAGTGTGTTGCCCTTCTGAGATTACAGCTATTAAGGTACAATGTTATAAGTTGTGGATCTGTAATGCTTGTGTTCTATCTAAAAGGTCCTGCTGTGCCTTCTGTGAATCTTGTCTTACTGAATTTTTCATTCTACTTAATTTTATTTTGTTCGAAGAAAGGGATACACCATTTTTTACGTTATACTGTCTTTCCCTCTTTGATGCGATGTGCAGCTTGCTGCTCTATATAAGTGTCCTTTGTCCACTGTCCTTGATAATCCCCTTGCCACCTCCTCTTTTTTTTCTGTGTGTTTTGTGTCACCATACAAACTCATGTCTCCTCGCAAGATAAAGTCTGAAGAGAATAAGACTCAGACACTTGTTGACCAACTCAAGACCATCTGTATTTTATATTGGTGTCTTTGATTTTTTTTTTAAAAAAAAAAAACTTGTTATCTTCGGTGCAGAAGTGCAGATAGGGTGCAAGTGTGTGTACAGCTCTTTCAGTTTCGGTTGGTCTTGCTAATTTGCTTATTGTAGCATATTCAATAGCGTTTCTGCGATGACAGCTTCTGGATCTGAAACAGGCAAACCATCTGCTGGATAAGTACTCTTTTTGTGTTGTAATCTGTAGTGCTAATGTTCTTTAGGTCTATTGATAGCAGGTCGCTGTCTAAGCAAAAGGTTTCTGCCTTGCATGATGGGTTTGTGTGTTACTTGTTGTATTTGTGACTATTGTTTTACTTAATGTCTTGGTGTCAGTTCTGTTAGTGTTCCTGCCATGCCATTGCCCAAGAAAAAGAGGGCTGTGTCCATTCTGTCCATTGATACACCTGTCATGTTTGTATCTCTGTTTTCCTTGTTACTTTGCTTGACTGCTGCTATGTAGTCAGGCTATGGCTGGATTGACTGCTGAAGATGCGACCTTGTCAAGTGGTCATGCTGTGTACATGATTTCTGATTTGTTTATGTTCATGCGTAGTTTGTCTTATATTTTGCATTCTTAAGGTGCTCCTGTACCATGACAGAGAAGGCTTTGTTTGCAAGCCAGTCAAGCCCTAAAAGGTTGCATGCTGGAGCTGTGGCCAAGGCTGCTAGTCCAAATTTGGATGATAAATTTGCACCAAAAAAACTTGTTGAATTGTCTGACAATGATGATGATGACTTGCCTGTTGTGTCAGTGTGGATTGTTTCTTCTGTAATTTGCTTGTGCTTATTTTGTTTTTTTCGCTTTGGTATAGGATTGCTAAGCGGCCCATACCTAGACTGCTTGTTAAGAAGCCTCTTGTTGTTGTGGCAGGTGATGATAATGTCAACAATTGGGATGTTGCAGACAATAATAGTGACATGCTATTGGACTTTATTATCAATGATAGTTCTGCTCCTGATTATGGATTGTCAGAAGATGGCGAGTCTCCTGTGCCTTCTGTCCCCATTTTGTCTGCTTTGGCTGCTCCACTTTTGATTGTCCACTCAGATGCTGTTGAACTGTATATTTATTTTATTTTTTTCTCTTCATCTCTGTACCTCATTTGTTGATGTCTTGCTGCAACATTGATTCTTATCTCAATTCTGCAGAAGAGCTTGCAGTGGATGTGGTCATGCAGCTTTCTATCCAAGAAAAGTTTATGGTGTTGACTTATCAAGGACTGCCATTCCTTAAGTATGGACCAACATCTACTATTTTGCTTGCATTTATTCAACTTGTCATCAGGAAACAACTCATAATCCAGCCTTTTGGATATGACAAAATGAACAGTGATGGTAAAATCCGTTATGCGTGCATTGGTGTTGTTGCTGAGCATATGAATGAAGACAATTGGACATGCATTTTGCTTCTTGTTTCGTATTTTTTTCTGTTCTTATGTATGACTTTTTTAATAGTTTGTTGTTGTCTTCTCTTTTATTCAATCGTCACATCTTCTATGTTAACTTGGCCAGAACTGACCCTGTCCAACTCAACACCCCAAAGCAGCAATTGGCTCTTTGGGATTTGACGGATCTCTTCTGTGTCTGTATTATTTCTGAAGTGGTAACTGCCTCACATTTATTTGATAGTTCTGTTCTTGTTGGGAGTCTGTCTGATAAGTATGGTCAGCATTGTATCAAGATTGTTGAATTCCATCAGGAGTCTCTTTGCCAGTTTGCTATTTTGGGTTGTGTTTTCAACCTCCCAGACGGTGTTCGAGGTACTCTTTCTGGTAATGGTGTGGCATTTGTTACTCGAGGTGAGGGTAAAACCCCTACATACAATGTTGGTGAGTCGTGTTTTGTTGTTTTGTTGGTTCTGCATTTGATGTGACTTCAGAGGGTAAAACCCCTACATACAATGTTGGTGAGTTGTGTTTTGTTGTTTTGTTGGTTCTGCATTTGATGTGACTTCAGACGGTGGGTATGCGACCCCCAAGTCCAAGAGGCCCTCTGGTATAAAAAGTAACTCAATATTTATTGTGATGGATGCTCCTGTGTTCAAATCAGCTGGGGTTGCCGATCTGTATAAGCTGGTTGTTGAGTTTGATCAAAAAGGTTCTTGTTATGCTCATTTCCAGATGGTGTTCTAACATTTTCTCAATACCTGTATATGATGGCAGGGTAGAAACTGGTCAACCATTCCGTTTTACACCCAGTGACTTTGATTCTCTTCCTTCTTGACGTCTATACAAAAACAACAATGTTGAGGTTTTGGAAAGTTCTGTCATCAGTGTTGGTTTAAGTGCCAACTGGTATGAGTCCAGTGGTCACAAGTACATTGGTGTTCGTTGTATTTGAATATGTTCTCATATTTTTCAGGTATCTCACCTTAAACTTGCTATTTGTCATTGTATTTCACGACTCTACTTACATGATGTGTCTTGTTGAACCTGTTCTTATGGTGGACCATGCTGGTGCCATTAAGGGGAAGGCCAAGTCCAAGGGGCATAAGTAGTTCCTGCTTTCACTGCTCCTTTGTTCTTGTTGGTTGACTGTGCCAAAAAAAAAATGGCATTCAGCGACCTTCCACATAGGAGGCACAGTGCAGACAGGTGTATTGTGACCTCAGTTGTGACCTTAGCCATCTAGCCATTGGACGTTTACTTGTTACTTTTAGCAGTCGTTTTTGTGTTGCATTGTTTTGATAGTCTTGATATAGACTTTTTATTGAGCCATTGTCTGTTTGACCATTTGTTCACTGAGTGAATTTTCTTTTCTTTGGCAAATCTATGTATAAATGGTTTGTTACCCCACTGGATTTAATTGTACTTCTAATGTGCTTTGAATTTTTCATCGCGTTATATTTACTGTGTTAATGCTTGTTTATATAAGCTGTCACTCTAGCAGTAGTTTATGTGAGCTGTCGCTCTAATGGTAGTTTATATAAGCTGTCGCTCTAGCAGTAGCTTATGCAAGCTGTTGCTCCAGTGGTGGTTTATGTAAGCTGTTGCTCTAGCAGTGGTTTATATAAGCCATTGCTCCAGCAATAGTTTATGTAAGCTGTTGCTCTTGTGGTGGTTTATGTAAGCTGTTGCTCCAGCAATGGTTTATATAAGCTGCTACTAGATATGGTTTATATAAGCTATTGCTCCATTGATGGTTTCAAGCTATGATGTAATGTTAGATCAGATGACTATAGTGATAGTTGCTTCATATATAACCTGTTTTGTACTCATGAATTGATTTCAACAATGAGATTGTCTATATACAGTGCCTGGCTATCAGTCCATATATTGCTTATTGTTTTTAAATATGCATCGTTTACAAGGTATGCACATATCTAATTTGGTGCGATATATCTCATGTATAATCGACAGGGAGTCTACAGTAGTTCAATCTGCATGCTCTTGATATCTATATGTTCTGTTGAACACTGAGCAATGCTTGATCTATGATACTGAGCAATGCTCAATCTGTGATACTGAACAATGCTATCATACCTATACAGAATAGCATACTACTATATGGTTTGATATGTGCACAAATCAGTGCACATACCTTGCAATTCAAGACTCCATGGGCAATAGTAGCATACTACTATATGGTTTGATATGTGCACAAATCAGTGCACATACCTTGCAATTCAAGACTCCATGGGCAATAGAACACACACATATTGGGTATTTTCCTTTTTTAGAGTCAACATACCTAATTGATACTATGTTTTTTGTCAGTTCTATATGCTCTGGTTATATTATTGTAAGTTTTCGACTGTTCTGGCAATGTTCAAATGATGCAGGATAATGCAACTTTTTGTGATGTGATCCCTCATATCTCATCACAATTTTCTAGCATGCCTGCACTGATGCCATCTAGATCCTATATTGTGTAACCACATGATGAGGAACAATGTATGTAATGTTACGTTTGCTGTCAAAACCTTACTGCATGAATACCATTTGCCTGATATGTGGCTTTGTTTGGATCAACACATTGTTATTAGCTCAACTTTTTCTGCAGTAAATTTGTTTGTGGTACCTGGACTTAGAATATTAGGATATTTGCATCTATTTATGTCTAGAGCTTTCTGTAGAAGTGGTTGATTGTCTGCATGCAAGTCTCTTAGACGTCAAAAATTGCTTTGTAAACTTAAATGTGTCCTCAGGCGATCTATAGGCAGTGGTAAAACCTATGCATTCTCCTTTGCACAAGTAGATACGTACATCAATACAAGTCAGGGCAAACACAACCTGCGACACGTATTCAAATTTATCAATCATGCAGATGATATAGGTTTGCTGTCATACCTGATTGCTGCAGGATATGTGCATGCTAGGCTGCCTTTGTCTACCCTTTCACAACATCTCACATTGAAGCAGCTATGATTTGTAGCGCGTATACATGGAATTGTGCTGCCTAAGCATTTTAGAATGTTATATCCAAGTGATTTGTTTAATTCTCACAATTGCTTGAAATGTGTTAGTTGGTCTACTGTATTGACGGCTGATCTCAGTTCACAAGCAAGAAACATGCTGAGACACTCTGTAGTGCATAATCAAAAGCATGAAGTTGTTCTTGAGGCAGATATTCAGGGCCCTAACAAGCCCAAATTTCCTCCTGCACCTCTTACACCAAGCCTAACTACTCAAATCATATGCAACTTTAGCAACAAAACAGGTCCAGTGCAATTAGAAGAAAGTGGTTGCACTGTTTGTGATTTGCTGCATCCAGTTAAGGATATGCATACTCTAAAAAGTATGAAAGGGTTTCTCAGTATGTTATCCACCAAAGAAGTTACCAGAGTGGAGAGGTATTCAGAAATAGAATCTGTGAAAGAAATAAGAGGCCCAGTGTTGGATCATAAATGCAATTCTGTCTGTTCAGAGTGCAGGATCCCATTGTTGAAGGGCAAAGTTCCTAAGTATGCATTTGCAAATGGTTTTTGGATTGGTGCTGTTCTAGTTGTTTTATCCCATTTAAATTAGGTTGAACAGCTCCTTGTCACCAAAGTACGCAGATCTCTCTGTTTCACACATGTGTCATCCTCAGGTCTCAGCAAAATAAACACACATTTGATTGCTTTTGAATCTCCTGTCGAAAAGGTTTACCATGTACTGCCTCCTCTGAGGGCTGACATAGATGATGTTTTAGCTATTCTATTTAAAGGGCCTTATCAGCCTACTGGGAAAGATCTCAAACAATTGCCTTTGCTTGTTCGCTGAAACGCTGTGAAGCAGGCATTGGAATGGCTCAAGCTTAATTACTCTGCTTATATGGACATTGAAATATGTGATAGCAATTTTAACAACTATCTAAAAGATACACCATCTGTAAAGGTCGTTTATAAAGAGTCTCTGGAGGAAAACAGAACAGTTGACTCTGCTGTTTACAAAGTTGATGAAGACAATGGAGCATCAGCCAGTGATTGTACTTTTGTCATGCATGGACTGATAGGCAAGAGCCTATCAGCAAAAACAAAAGATAAGCTTAAAGGCATTGCTTTGAAGCACTGGCACTCCAATGGCAAAGCACTGCTAGTTTGACATTCATCCTATCTAGTTAATTGGATGAAGGATGCAACTGTTTATTTTCAAATGTTTCTTTAGTTATGTCCATATGGCTTTGGGGGTCCAGGCTGTATAAAAGGCTGTGTCTCTGTTAAGGTTCACAAAGACAATCTGCTTATATATTACAATAAGCAGTTCCAGAGAGATACTGGCTTTCCTTTTGTGGCATTTAGTCATGAGCAGATCAGAGCTGCAACTACAGAGGGCTTTCTGGCGATTGAAAGAAATGACTTTGCTCATATTGCTGAATGCATAGCAAGTCTTGATGTGGAATTACTTAGAAGTATGGCTGATCGTATGGCCAAAGGCGAGATTATTAAGCCCATAAACCAGGAGAAACAGAAATGTTTTAAAGTTATTGAAGATATTGATGCTGTGTCAGGCTAGATCGACAGATCTCCAATAACAAAAAAGGATATGAGGAACGAGATATGATCATTAGTGATTGACAAAGACACACCTTCTTGGTTTATAACATTGTCACCTGTAGACATCAGACATCCTATATGTCTGTACTATGCTGGTAATAATATAAAGTTTGAACCTGATATATTGTTATCTTCTAACACTGCATATCAACTTATTGCATGTAATCTTGTTGCAGGGGCCAGATTTTTTCATTTTATGGTGTCTGCTTTTATAAAGCATGTATTGGGTGTTGATACTGAAGACAAAGGCTTGTATGGTCACATGTCTGCATACTATGGGACAGTCAAGCAGCAAGGTAGACCTACCTTGCATCTGCATATGCTTCTTTGGCTTTATAGAAGTCTATCACCTGAAGAAGCTTGTCGGAAAATCATAGACCCCTTATTTGACTTTCAGAAGGCCCTAGTAGAATATCTGGAATCTGCCTTCACCAGCAACTTCCTTACAGGGACAATGGACCAAGTAATAGATAACATTGAAAAATCCAAGAAGATGCCAAAATGTATTGATCCCACATGGACAATGTCTCACCCCCCTCCTCCCGATTATTTGTGTCAGAGTAAACAAGAAACTTCAATCAACAGACTTTCAGTACCAACAGCCCATGATGCTTCTACAAACAGTATACCTGATGCTGGTCAATCTGACCCTCAGGCACCGTTCCAGAAGTGTATCGGATGCGAGGAAACATCTAATTGGTGGACTCAGTTCTGTAACACTGTAGATGACATTGTATTTAGGTCAAATATGCATATCTGCCATATATCATATAAGAAGGATGGAAGTAAAAAATTAGGCAAAGAGAATAAAGGGTGTCTAGACAACAAATGGAGCAGATATAAGGCTCGGTTTCCCAAAGAACTTTTCCAACAGACTGAAGTCGACCCTCTAACAGGTGCACTCAATATGCATAAAGCGGAACCATGGCTAAACACATTCACTGCATCTTTGAGTTATTTGTTTAGATGCAATACTGATGTAACTAGTCTTCGTTCAGAAACAGCGGTTAGAAGTGTTTTTTTATATGTCACTAAATATATAACTAAATCATTGCTTAAAACATACATAGCATTTGAGGCCGTTGGCACAGTGCTCACAAAATACCAAGATATTGTTAACGGACCTCTCCCACAGCAAGAAAAAGCAAGGTCTCTCATAACCAAAATGGCCAATATAATGAGTGCAAAGTCAGAAATGGGTTCTCTAATGATATGTATGTACCTTCTTGGTAACTCCAATCATTACACCGACCATAAATTCACCAATCTTTATTGGCCCAGCTTCATCTGCGAGGTCAAATGTGATTGGCCTGAAGATTAGCCAAGACAGTTTATACGGATCTGACAAAATAGTGATCATTAGAAAGAAAGGCCGAGTGGTGGAACTATCTCCTGTGTTTGACTACATATACCATGGCATAGAATTGCACAACATAACATTGTACAAATGGGCTTCTAGATGCAAACAAGTAAAATCCACTCATAGAGGGAACAAAAGTTCCAAGTCTAAACTGGCCAACACACTGACCGTCAACTTTACAGACCATCATTCTTTGTTGGACTCTCATGCTACCCTTGTGTATCTGTCAGAGCAGAAGCACATGCCCAATTTCATAGGTCCTACTATTCCAAGGCATGATAAAGGGGATAGAGACGAATACTGCGTTACAATGCTTACCTTATTCAAGCCTTGGCGTTCAGGTGCTGATTTAAAAAACAAGTATGATTTATAGAGCACAGCATTTGACAACCACCATTTTACCAAAAGGCAATTGTGTCTTATGGCTAATATGAATATTAAGTATGAGTGTATGGATGCCCATGAAACCACCATTTTACCAAAAGGCAATTGTGTCTTATGGCTAATATGAATATTAAGTATGAGTGTATGGATGCCCATGATGATTTTTATGCACAACTAAAGTGAGGCAGTATAACATTCTCAGGAATAGACAATTCAGTTTCCAATGTCAGAGATATTGAACAAAAGGATTGTTAGACCGAGTCTGTATGATTTATTTTAGTTTGACTTCATGATCACGTGGTTCATGAATATGACGCGTCAATGTGGCAATTACCACCTCAGTTGTTACTCTCATCATGACAGACACTGAGGTGGTAAGCATCATTCATTATTCTATTATAGTTTTGTTTAATAACGCCTATATAGTTTCTTACTGTCGTATAGGTATGATAATACTATAGTTGTTACTCTCATTACGACAGACACTGAGGTGTTTCTTACTATTGTATAGGCTCTCATTTCCAGTCTGGCAGGTTATGGGCCCCGATTTAGGGTTGCTAGTACCATTTGAGCTGCCGAGTTCAACTTCATTGTTTTGTCATGTCTGATCCTTTCGTGAATACTCATCCACCATGGCCCAGGCCCAATTCCTCAGGCCATAAATCTGGCTCTTCAGCCTCCTCGACAGGATTCCTTCGGGATTTTCCTCCCCACCTATGCTCTTTTCCTTCTGATTCTTCTCGTACTTGTGTTTCAAATGATCGTCCTTTCTGTCCATCCCGTTTTCCTTCACATCAACTGCATATATCGTCCTCTTTGCATGATTCTTATGTACCTGATCCACATCATACACCAACTCCTCCTTCTTCTGACTCACATGTTCCACCACCCCATGCACTACACAATCCCACTCTGGTTCATTTCTCAAACACACATTCTCATTCTCTTCATTCTCACTGGTCAATGTCTGCATCAGTCCCCACTTCCATTCCTGTGTCTTTTCCTCCCACTATGTCCTCTTCTGATCCTACGTCTTTTTGTACTCCACATTCTCACTCTGTTCCTCCTTTTTTGGCATAGCATGGTTCCTTTATTCCACCTTTCTCTCCTCCCCCAGTCCTATCTTGGCCTCCCTCCATGTTTTTATCTCCTTGGCCTGCATCGTCTGCCTCTTCTTCCTTGTTTGTCCCACCCATAGATCCTGCTTCGGCCCATTCAGACTATGTGGCACTACATGCATCGCCTTTGCATGTCCCTCCTTTTCAACACAATATTTTCCATTATCCTCCTCACTTTGCTATGACGGTTGACCCACGCACGTTTTCTTCACATCCTCCCTTTCCTTATTCGTATCCTCAATATTATTCTCCATTTCCTCCTGGACTAGCTCTTTCTCCTCAACTCAAATTTTTGGAATTGTGTTCCAATTTCAAGCCCCCTCCCTTGGGCACTATTCCTAAGCTTAGTTCTGTGGCGGATTGAGGTCTGTGGTTTGGACCTGCATCCGCTCTCATTGATCAGATGGGGTTGAATGGTCACATATGTCCCTTACCCCCTCCTGGTGCTCCTTATGATCTGACGTGCAAGGTTGCCACCCCTTCACCTTATCCTCCACATCAAACCACTGCAGAGTCACGTGCTTATGAGATCTTTTGGCATAACGACAACATTGTTTCCTATATTCTCTTCAGCAAACTCTCTGCCGAGATCTTCAACTCTCTTCCACCAGCCCAGGGGAGTCCTCACAACTTTCCCGTTTGGACTGCCCAGGATCTCCTAGAGTTTCTTCAAAAACGGTTCAGTGTTGACAGTGCTGCGTCTGCTCAGCATGTGAAGGATTCAGTGTTGAAATTGTCATGCGTGCCAAATGCCATTCCTTTCTTTGTCCAGGCCTGGTGCACGGCTGTGAATCAGGTGGCCAAAACCCCTTGGGATTTCACACCATATGAGAAGATTCAAGGTTTCATGGACAGTGTCCCCAACCACAAAGCTTTTGACTTTGTCCATGAAGAGGTTCATCGTTCCTGGGACCACAACCCAAGTGGCACCTTTGACTTCTTCAATCTTGCTAATACCATTCTGGAAATTGATATTGACGTTCGTCGTCATTATGCAAATTGTCCTGGTTCTCGCAATCCTCCTGTACCTTCTCATCACCTTTCCTTGTCAACGCATTCTTTGCCTTCCACTTCCGCTACTTCCACCTCCTCTCTTCCTCTGACTTCTCCTCCTGAACCCTTGCCTCATCGTCCTCCCCGTGACATCAGGTCTCATCCTCGGGCAAATGTGGCTGTATCAGACTCTTTACTTACATCTGATTCAACTTCTTCCGTGTCTCCAGTTTTAGATGACACTCTTGATACTACTATATTACCTACGACTGTCTCCGACAATATGAATGACACTGCTTTTTACCTTTATGATTTACCTGATAGTCCTTCCGATTCATTCCCTTTTTTTTTCTTTTATGAGTTTTTCTGATCCCCTAGTTCTTGCCTCAATATCCCTTCATTTCAATTCCATTCTCGACTCAGGTTGCACCGTCCACATCATTTGAGACCAAAAATATTTCTGGACATATGACCCAGGACTGGCAGTCTCAGTTGGCACAGCGAATTGTGGCACACTCAAGACTCTTGCACATGGAGAATGTTGTTTCAGGACTCACATTGATGGCAAGGTTGTCACACTTATTCTTTCTGATTGCCTCCATACGCCAGACGTTCTGATTAATCTTTTGTCGGTTGGGTCAATGGTTGAACATGGCATGAATGTTCATTTTACATGGGATGAGACCTCCATTTTCTTTCCTTCTTCCTCTCCGACTCTCTGGGACAAGGTTTTACTGGCATCCACTTACAATTGTCTCTCATTTTTGTTCTGTGATTTTATCACTCCGGATTTAGTTATTTCGATTGACTCTCACACCAGCTCTTTCTTTTCTTTTCCTGCGCTTGCTGGTACACCCACATCCTTTCCTAGGTTACCAGCTACGCCGGATCTATGGCATCATTGTATGGGTCATCCATTGCGTGACACAACTCGTGCTGTTCTTACCAAGAATTTTGCCTCTGGGGTTGACTACGTCGGCTTTTTCAATGATGATCAGTGCATCCCATGCATTATAGGTAAACAGCCAGCCTGTCCATTCAATCATAACCGACGTTGGGCTGACAATGTTTGTGATCAACTCCACATGGACTCTTGTGGTCCTTTTCCTACACGCTTTGCAAACAGTCACTCAAACTATTTTCACTCCATTCTGGATGATTTTTCAAATTTTGGTAACACAGCTCTTCTTTCGGCTTGATCTCAAGCCACAAAACATTTCAAGATTGTCCAAGCTCAACTAGAATTGAAGTCTGGGAACAAGGTCAAAGTTGTCCGCTGCAATGGTGCGAAGGAATCTGTGGCAGGTGATCTTCGTGAACATCTTGACTCTGCTGGTATTGTACTCCAGACCACAGTGGCCTATGCACACCAACAGAAAGGTAAAGCCAAACGTTACATTTAGACTCTTGAGGATACTGCTCAAACATTGATGGCCAAATCTGACCTTCCAATGTCTTTCCTTGGTGATGCCATATTGACGGCACAATACCTTTGAAATCGTCTTCCAAGTACTACCCTCCCTGCTCTCACTACACCTTACAAAATTGTTCATGAAATAAAGCCTGACCTCTTGCATCTTCGAGTGTGGGGTTGTCAATGTTTCATTTTGTACCCATCTGAAACATGCTCCAAGGGCAATACGAGACGTTTTGAGGCAATATTTGTTGGTTATGAAGAGAATCGGGTGGGATGGCATGTTCATGATCTTAATGGTCGTTATTTCTTTTCCCGCAATGTCATTTTCAATGAGTCCACACATGGGCGTTTACGCATTTCTACGGTTACATCTTCCCCTCCTATGGCTCATCAATCATCTTCTCCTGATTCTCCATTGTCATTGCCACCTATTCCTGATGAACCTTCAGCTTCCCCTTCTTCACTGTCACCACCACATGTTTCTAATGAAACTACGCCTCAATCTTCTTCTCCAGCCACCATTACGACTCAATCCTCATCTCCAGTCACTGTTAATTGGCCGCGTCGCACTATCAAGATGACTGAAGCTGGCTGTATTTTTTTTTGAGGACATACACAAACAGAATGAATGTCTTGTACAACTTCGATCCGATTGTCAGGCTTGGCTTCAACCTCATCAAGGATTTTCAGCAATCATGGATATTGACGCAATTCTCTCATCATCAAATTTCAATACAGATTATCTTGATGACATGACCACGCTTGAGTGTCTAGCTATCAACGATTCCATTGCATACTCGTCTTTCAGACCAGACACTCCACTTTTTTGCCATCAAAAGGAATGGAACTTAAGCAAAGCGCCTGAGAATTTCTATAAGGCAACCGATTGGAGTGAATCTGACATTTGGCTGGCAGCAATGCACCGTGAAGTTGACAGTCTTCAGCAACAAAACATTTTTATTCCTGCAGATCTTCGGTTTGGTCGTAAGGCAATCAGTGTTTGGTGGGTTTATGCACACAAATTCAATCCTGATGGTTCTATCATAAGGGGTATGAAGAAAGCTTGCCTTGTTGCTCAAGGTTTTAGCCAACAACCAGAAGACTATGGTACGACTTATGCTCTAGTTGCTAAGATAACTAGCATTCGAATCACCCTGGTGTATGCTGCACTGCACGGTCAAAACAGCATTTCTTAACACTCTCTTATCGCACAAAATTTACTGTAAACAGATACCTGGTTTTCCCAATGAAGATCCCAAGAAAGTTAATCGCATTCTTCGTGCATTATATGGTTTGAAACAGGCCTCGCACAAATGGTATCAAGTCATCAAAGAAGAACTCGAGTCCTATGGTCTTACATGCTGTGAGGTGGATCATGTGGTTTTCTTTGGGCGCTTTACTGTTCCACCGGATCCATCAATACCAGCATTGGATAATGGGCAAGAATTATTTATCATTATATGTGTTCATGTTGATGATGGTTTAAACGCCACTAACTCGAAATCATTATATGACTGGATCATTGCTCAAATGCGTAAACATTTCAAGATTAAAGACTCTGGACCGACATCTCTGTATCTTGGAATACGCATTGATCGAGACAGATCTCAATGGAAACTGTGGCTCTCACAGCAAGGTTATGTTCTTGACCTTCTAACGACATACTGTCTTCTTGACGCTACTCCACTCTTGCTTCTTCTTGCTGGGAAAATTGATGATTTACCTGAACCCCCTCTCAACTCCCTTCCGGATATTGCAGATGACAGCATTAAAATTCATTTCCAACGCCTTGTTGGCTTGATTCTCTATCTCAGCCTTTGCACTCACCCTGATATTGCGTTCACAGCAATGTCTCTTGGCCAATATAATTCCAATCCCTCTAGAAAGCATCTACTGGTCGCAAAACGTGTTCTACGTTATCTTTTGGGCACACAAAATTATGCTCTCAAATACAATTTTTCCTATCCTACCTCCAATCCTTCCGCTCAGCTTATACTACCTGCCAATTTTGGAGCAGTTGATGCGGACTGGGCTTCTGACTCGATGACGAGGCGCAGCGTATCTGGTTATATGTTT
This sequence comes from Macrolepiota albuminosa, assembly GCA_027475525.1. Lineage (NCBI taxonomy): Eukaryota > Fungi > Basidiomycota > Agaricomycetes > Agaricales > Agaricaceae > Macrolepiota > Macrolepiota albuminosa. The sequence continues at coordinate 26,812 of JAMWFC010000084.1, read as the reverse complement.
TTTGTTTATTCCAGTTTGGTTTTGTGGTCTTCAGTTCGTCAACGCATGGTTGCTTTATCTTCTACAGAAGCTGAGTACATGTCTTTGTTACACGCTATGCAAAAAGCATTGTCAATCCGTTATTTTATTACATCCCTCAGTCTCCCAATTCCCCATCCTTTCCCTATTTACTGTGACAACAAGAGCGCTCTCGATATTGCCAACGTGGACTCAACAAATTCTCAATCAAAATATATAGATATTCAATACCACTTTATTCAAGAACACCTTCAGACTGATACTTTCCAAATGTCATGGATACCCATGACCGACATGGTTGCGGACATACTGACAAAACCACTTGGGAAAGATTTACACTACAAGTTCATAAAACTTTTTGGTATTGTTTCTTTGCCATAATTTTTCTTCATTTCACGTTTTTCACTTCACCATTGATGGGGTTGTGTCAAACCGAGTCTGTATGGATTATTTCAGTTTGACTTTGTGATCATGTGGTTCATGAATATGATGCGTCGACATGGCAATTACCATCTCAGTTGTTACTCTCATCACGACAGACACTGAGGTGGTAAGCATCATTTATTATTCTATTATAGATTTGTTTAATAACACCTATATAGTTTCTTACTGTCATATAGATATGATAATACTATAGTTGTTACTCTCATCACGACAGACACTGAGGTGTTTCTTACTATTGTATAGGCTCTCATTTCCGGTCTGGCAAGGATTATATGGATGACAAAGATAATAGACAACCTGAGGACTACGGGATAGACCTTGACTGTAGTAATGAGCTTGGCAAAACTGAATTAAAATGTCAGAGAGACATGGCTATTATGACTTCCACCATGACAAACCTGAATTGGGATAAGCCTGTAATGGGCCACACCTCCTCTGATACAACAAAGCATTCACCTTTGGTGTCAGACATGCCCGGTACTTACTGGAGACATAAGGTCAGTGAAACTCGTGTGTCTATACTAAAAGATAGGCAAAAAGACATGTTGTCTGTTTATGAACAGCGTGTTGGAAGATCAGATAAACAAAACAAGCCAGGCATTGTGGAAGTATATGATCGTAGTTTCCTAGAGAAAAAACATTTAAATATCAAATGGGAACCCACCATATCTGAAATTACTACCAGTTTCAATCTCAATGAGGAAAAAACCAGAGCATTTAGAATAGTGGCTAACCACACTGCCACTTCTAACTCCAAACAGTTGAGAATGTATATGGGAGGTATGGGGGGCACCAGGAAAATGCAGGTGCTTAAGGCGCTGTCTCAATACTTTGCAGCCCATGGAGAATCTTATAGGTTTGCAGTGGTTGCTCCTACCGGCACTGCAGCATCACTGTTAGGTGGATCGACTTACCATTATCTGTTTGGAATTAATGATATGGTACATGACTCTCCAGCACAACTGGCTCAAGTAAAGTCATGCCTTATCAGGGTGCAATATGTATTTTTCAACAAAGTATCCATGTTGTCTTGCAGGTATATGTACAAGATATTAGCGTGCCTTACTCAGATTATAGGTCTGTTGCACCTCCCTTTTGGCAGTATGAACATGGTGTTTGCTGGCGATTTTGCCCAGCTGCCACCAGTAACTGGCCATGAGAATGCAGTGCTGTACAGTCGCAGTATGGATATGCAATCTATCAATTTGAACAAACAAAAGGCTGCATTGGGTAAAGCAGTTTGGCACCAGATTACTGCAGTAGTCATATTGAGACAGAATATGAGACAGACAATGCAAAGTCCAGACGTAAAGCAGTTTGGCACCAGATTACTGCAGTAGTCATATTGAGACAGAATATGAGACAGACAATGCAAAGTCCAGACAACAAATCCTTTAGAACGGCCCTTGCTAACATGAGGTATTGAGCATGCACCAAAGACAATATCCAGTTCCTGGAGTCTTAGCGAGTCTCCAATCTTTCAGACTTGCTTCTCAATGATGACTTCCATAATGTGTCTATCATAACAGCACACAACATAGATAAAGATGTTGTCAATGTGGTTGGAAGTAGTAGATTTGCCCTGAAGAGTGGGCTTGAGCTGACAGATTTCTTTAACAAAGATACTGTACTTGACAAGGGTGACAAAAGCACATGCAAAGGTAAAGGTCGAGGAGCATCAGGTAGAAACAGAGTTCCTCTACACTCCTCTATTCAGAATATTTTATGGGAGCAGCCTCCTTCATCCACATCTGGTCAAGTTGCAGGCAAACTGTTGCTATGCGTTGGCTTACCTATCATCATCAAGACTAACATTGCCATAGAGCTCTGTATCACAAATGGTCAAAAAGGTTAAATATATGGATGGAAGTTATGTACAAGTTCTGTTGGTCAATGTATGATAGACACACTATCTGTAAACTGAAGAATCCACCGCATCACATACAGATAGAAGGTCTTTCTGAAGATGTAGTACCAATAACTAGAAGCACAGTTTTGACTCAATGCAGTCTACCTAATGACCAAAAGATTACAATTTTGCGATCACAAGTCAAAATACTTGTCAACTATGCTATAACTGATTATGCTAGCCAAGGGAAGACTAGGCCTTTCAATCCTGTTGACTTGTTCAAATGTCAATTCCATCAGGCTTACTATCCAGCACTGTCTCAAAGCACTACTGCAGCCAGTACTATTATAATATGCGGATTTGACAGAACTGTTATTCAAGGAAAAGCAACTGGTGCACTATGCTAGGAGTTTTGGGATTTGGAGTTGCTGGATGAGATAACAAGGCTGAGGTATATAGGGAAGCTGCCAAAGAGTTTCCATGACACTCCAAGACGGTCCAATTTGATAGCATCATTTAGACAATGCAAAAGCAACACCTACTTTCCTTTTCATTTGCATCCATCTCTGAGGTGGAGTAAAAACAATCAATTTGATGATTCAGGGTATATAGACATAAATTGGCATATGATATCAAGAGAGAGGCCACTGCAAGATGCCCAAAAACACTTTCATTCCTGCCAGAGGGGTCAAGGTATGTATATAAGGATCCATGTAGCACAGTGTAGCATAGTCCGCTATGTGGCGTTGGCCACATAGCTTTACTTACCTTACAGTAGATACTATTATATTATATTTATTATAATATAATATTAATTTACATTACTATATAAATTAGTTTACCAGCTGCTTACAAAGCAGCTTACTTTTGTGTACACTACATTGCCAATAGACCGGTCTAGTCTGATTCAGTGTCGTGTGTGCACACTAAGCTCTCTAATCTTCGTAACTTTGTTACATTTTTTTGAATCCGCCAGCTAGGATCTATTGCCTAGCATCCGACGTCAGTCGTTGAGTTCGTTGACAGAACTCTATCAGCTTCTCGAGCTTCTTGCACAGCCACACCATGCAAATTTCAAACAGGGGATCGATGAGTAATCCCATACCTGCAGCGCCCACTGACGGCAGGCGAAATGCCCACGACCTACGGGGAGACCCAGCAGACACCCAGGACGTGTCAGCGTCCAATGCGGGTCAGGTAAGACCCAAGGCTCGAGACCGAGGTCAGAGTACCGACCTGGCCGGGAATGAGAGCGAGGCCCGGAGAGCTGAAAGCTCACAGCAGGACAGTCCGCAACGCCTCCAAGACAAGATGCCCGGGGGATTAACGCCCCCAGTTACGCAGCTGCCAGGAGGACCGCGACGGTCTAGCCGATTGGCTTCCAAAGAACCCCCGCAGGACGGCCGACAGTCAACCGGCGCCTATGGCGCCCCAGGAGACGCCGAGTTGTCAGTACGGACTGGGAGAGCCCTCCCTGCGAGCCGGAGCAGTGGGACCAGGCGGTCCACAGCGGGTCCAATGCCTTCTAAAGTAGCGGAAGCCCGCTTAGAAGAGGTACCGGAGGAGGCTGCAAGGCCTGAAGTATACCGCGTGGAAGATCGATTTCTGCGCACACCAGCAGTGGAGGAAGCTCCGGAGGTTGTAGAGCTTCCAGAGGAGGTGATGGAGTCGTCAAGTGACGACGACGTCGGAGCAGAGGAACAGCGGCTGAAAACCGCGTACACCGTGCGCTTGCGGGTGTTCTGGGACTTGCACCCAGAGGTGATGAAATACACCACCCAAGCGCGACTCGAGCGCTACGCGTCAGCCCATATAGTAGCACTTAGGCGACAAGGGCATGAAGTGCCCAATGTATTCAGTACAAAATATACTGATTTGATGGTGAGAGTGCTCACTATGGAGCTGCAAATGTATGTGCAGCGTAAGGCCACACGGCAATCGGGGGTCTCGACCCCCTGGAGCCACACGTCCGAGGAATGCTTGGCACGACGCAATCAAGACGTCGGAATCGAGCTAGTGGAGGCACTAGCACGGGCGCAAGAAGTGCCCAAAGTAAGACCAGTGAGTACTTTTTATACTCCAGCAGGACAAGGGTGGCGTGAGGAGCCCCTGCACATGCGTAACCATGACCGTAGGACAGATATGTCAGGTCCAGATGGGCACGATAGCACTGTGCTCAAAGTGGAAAGCAAGGCATCCATGATGCCGCGCGTGCCCATGGCCGAAACGTTGAGCGACAGAGTCGCGTATCAACGTATGCGCAATGGTGACCTCAGGACTAAGGGACAGTCCCTTATCGACGATCGCATCGTATTCAAGGGCACTAAGCCCATTGACGAGATGCGTCGTCAATTCATCATGCAGGGTCAGGAGAATCAAGCTTCTCCAGGTCCAGGGCGGCGCAACGATCATGATCGAGGAGACTTCCTTGATTGAGATGGCGCCACGAGACGTGATGTCCCTGGTAACGGCTGGGATGACGGCCCTAGGTCGATTCCTTGAGACGAGGGCAATTATGCCCACAGTCGAGGAGGCTCGGGACGTCCCCCGCAAGGTGGACGGGGAAAGTCACTTCCCCATGCCGCTGATTTGGCGACTAGATCCCCGGGTCAGCGGGAAGCCATCCGAATGCATCGTGAAGCCATGCACGATCGCCTGCATCGAGTAGTCAATGATGCCCTGGGCGTAACCTTACGGTTACCAGACGGAGTGAAGCTGCGTAAAGCAGACAGTAGGCACATTCGCGCCTATACAGGCGCGTCCAAGTTCAGCGACCTGGAAGATTGGGCGATGGATGTATGCACCCATCTTGCCATGTGCTTATACGGAGGTGACCGTATGGAACAAGAACGAATCTTCGTTCTGCCTGAGTTCTTGGCTGGAGAGGCCATGGGTTGGTTTCGACGGGCAGTACTGCACGTCAACCGTGTCCAATATGACTGGACGTTTAAAGGAGTCCTTACAGGACTGTACGATCGATTCGTACACCCCTCAACGCTCCAGGATGCAAGGCGGGACTTCCAGTCCGCCAAGTACACCGAGAAGTTGGGAGTACAAGGGTTCTATGATACCCTTAATGACCATGCCCAGAACATGGCAGTATACCCGGACGGGTATACAATGCTCGAAACGTTCTTGGATGGCATTCCAGCGGATATGCGCCACTATTTGATATGTGAGGACGGATTGTCCCCAGAAGTCAACGATGTGGAAGAATTTGTGGCATATGCCATCCGGTATGAGCAGTCTCTGAAGACTGCTAACCACTACGAACATCGGAGTGGGCACAAAGGGGGACCCAGGCGACTACCGCCTGGTGGGACACCCTCACGGGGTCAGCATGTGGGGACCTTCCTGGCCAAAAAGACTGATTTAGACCGTGACCGCAAAACGCGGTTTGTTGTATGCAGAACCCCTGCTGCGAACCAAGGGCGGAGCCGCCCACGCCCAGAGCGGGCGCCGGACGGCGAACGTCCTAAACCAAGGCCGGACTTCAAGCCGGCCAACCCACCGGGGCAGTCGGGGACTTGTTTCGCGTGTGGCCAACCAGGCCACTACGCTACCAACTGCCCTGCGAAGCCAGGACCCCCGAGGAAGGGGTATACACCTCATGCCCACCTTCGAGCTGCACATACTGCAGCCGCGAGTGGGAGTGATGGAGACGTATCTGCCGATTCTGAGGCAGAGCACCCCACAAACGACCAGGAGCCCCCAGAGGAGGCATCGGGCACCGAGCCCGAGAGTGTGGTCGTGGAGGGGGAGGAGTACGTCACAGTCAACGTATATGACGACGTCTACGACAATGAGTATTACAGTCGCGACAGCGACTCTGAATGCCTAGCGGCGATGACGGATTGGCCGTCCACAAATGATCCCAAACGGAATAACGTAGTTCGGATGAAGAAGGTGACCCTTCATCATGCAGAGGGCACTTTGCAGCGCCCTACATTGAAACGAGCAGACAAGGAGTGCCTGGTCTCGTATGTGGACGTAGATGGCCACAAGGCATGGACCCTATGGGACTCTGGGAGTACCACATCGGGCATAACGCCCCAGTTCGCCCATGTGTACGGAATATCCGTGCAGGAGTTGGATACGCCATTGGCGTTACAGCTGGGCACCGTAGGGAGCCGAGCCATGGTGCAGTATGGGACAAATGTGAATGTCCAAACGCCGGGCTCACGTAGCCAGGAATACATGGATGTAGCGAACTTCGATCGCTACGATATGATACTGGGAACGCCATTCATGCGGCGTAACAAAGTCATACTAGACTTTGACCAATGTCAGGTACTAGTGAATGGGAAAGTGATCCCAGCCGAACGAGCTACAGCAGACAACACTGATAATCGTCTGCAACGTCATCGCACTACAGAGAAATGCAAGGACTCTCCATGACTTGGCCGGTGCAGAGTGCCGGCCGTGGAGGATGTGGAGGAGGAAGTGCAGGCTATGCCTGGACTGAGCGCAGACCACAACGTGGTAATGATGAGCGAGGAGGAGTATCAAGCCTCCAAGAGGAGCAACGAGCAAATAATCGCTCCTGAGATTCGAGGCGCAAGGCCTCCAGACAAACGCCATCGAAAGGCGAGACGACGGGAGGACTCAGTGGATGTATGTCCACCTACATCCTCACGAGTCAAGTTGGAAGACTTGAAAGACAGCATCTGAGAGGCGGAAGCCTCAGTAGAGGGGGACACACGGTCCCTTCACGAGTCAAGTTGGAAGACTTGAAAGACAGCATCTGAGAGGCGGAAGCCTCAGTAGAGGGGGACACACGGTCCCTATGGGAGCGACCAGCTCCCCTGCCGGAGTACGACTGGGCATACGACCCCCAAATGCCGCAAGAGTGGAACGAGCTGGTGGCAGCCACGTGTGCGCGAAATGCGCACCAGAGACGGATGACCGTCAAACCAGCGTATCGCCAGCCAGCCCCGGACGAGGTATCCGTAGCGTACTCGCTTGTACGTGAAGGAAGAAGCCTCGTGGCTTATAAGGCAGCAGCAGCGGGTGCCCCGCTGAGACTACATATACCTGATGACAGTGTCAATCGGGTGCTCGCAATGCGCGAGCAGTATGCACCGCCGCCTCGGCCACCCTCAGAGACGGTGGAAGTACTTCCCCTGGTACGCATGAAGGGGAAACAGAAGGCGACAAGCCTTCGTGAGGAAGATATTCCTTGGTTGCATCAGCAATGGCAAGAAGAATTTGCTGACATGGTCAATGGGACCAAGGAGGAGCTCCCGCCATGGCGGGAGGTGAACCATGAGATTAATCTCATAGACGAGAACAAGCAGTATAAGTACCACTTGCCGTGCTGTCCGTGCGCCCTCCAGGAGCAACTACGCGATAAGACTAATCGCTATTTGAATGCTCAATAGTGGTCCCCATGCACCACCGCTCAAGCTGCACCATTATTGTGCATCCTGAAGAAGGATGGAACCCTTCGAACAGCTCTTGATGCACGTCAGCGCAATGACAATACCATAAAGGATGTAACTCCTTTACCAGATCAAGAGGTGATCTGGGAAGACGTGGCTCGGGCAAAGTATCGCTCGAAGATTGACCTTACTGACACCTACGAGCAGGTGCGCATTCGCACTGAGGACGTACCCAAGACCGTATTTGCGTCGATCATGGGTACATTCACGAGCAATATAATGCAGATTGGAGACTGCAATGCTCCAGCAACTTTCCAGAGGCTAATGACCTCTATCTTCCGAGACGTAATAGGACGTTTCATGCACGTCTACTTAGATGACATATTCATCTACTCGGATACCATGGAGGAGCATGAGCAGCACCTCAGAGTCGTATTCGAACGACTGCGCAAGTACAAGTTGTACTTGAAGTGGAAAAAATGTGAGCTCTACGCTCAGAGTATAGACTGCCTAGGGCATGTCATAGATGAGCGGGGTATCCACCCTGATCAGGACAAACTCGATCATATTCGGGAGTGGCGCACGCCCCGAAACTACAATGACATCCAACGATTCATTGGCCTTGTCAACTACATATCGAGCTTCTTGCCCGATGTCACAGCCTATACTGGGCCACTTATGGCCATGATGCAGAATGGATCACCGTTCAATTGGAGGCCATTGCACCAGCGGTGCTTTGAGATGGTCAAACGGATCTGTACAAAGACTCCGGTGATTCTATCAATCGACCCTAGACGGGACGAGCCGATATGGCTCATTTGCGACGCGTCCAAGACAGGCGTCAGAGCCATGTACAGCCAGGGAAGCAGCTGGCAGACGTGCCACCCAGCAGGGTTCATGTCGAAGAAGTTCACGACGGCCCAGCAAAACTATGCGGTGCATGAGCTGGAGACTCTTGCCATACTCGAGGCCCTCCTCAAGTGGGAGGATAAGCTGATGGGATACCCCATCCACATCATAACGGACCACAAAGCCCTTGAGTTCTTTAAAACTCAGGTGAACTTGTCGCCGTGTCAGCGACGGTGGATAGACTACATGTCGAGATACCAGTTCGACATCACCTATGTTAAAGGTGAACTCAACAAAGTGGCAGACTGCTTGTCACGCTACTTTGAGAGTGATGTAGTCGGGGAGGCTCACGAGCCTCATGAGTATGTGCAGGCAGACTGCCGCATAGACCCTGATGGAGAGGATTTACCTCTCCACCGATACCAGGAGCTCAGGGAGCATGTCCTGGAAGTACGCGCTATGCGTGATGATGAATGGAGGCAAAGCACTTGCCTCAGAGAGCAGCGTGAAGAGCGGGATGTAGCTGCCCAGTTGCTCAAGGAGCATGAAGCTGTGGACCCAGCATCCACTAGGGAGCACGAGCGCCACAATGTACCCGTTACGCTTGCGGAGATGCTCGAAGGCGAATTGCCTTCATCCCAGCCTCCTAGCCTGGGCAATGACGACTTCCGGCAGGAGGTGGTGCAGGATTATGGCGATGATTCTCTCTTTGCCGAGATAATCGCCAATCCTGACGACCATCCTCAGTTCAGGCATGAGCCTGGTGGACTCATACGATGGAGAACTGTCAAGGGGTGGCAGTGGTATGCCTCCCCCGTACGCGTACCATTGTTACGCGGGTCTTGGACCAGGCCCGGAGAACTGTCAAGGGGTGGCAGTGGTATGCCTCCCCCGTACGCGTACCATTGTTACGCGGGTCTTGGACCAGGCCCATGCCCTGGTGGGGCACTTTGGTGCCGCCCGGACGTTGGGCTACATCCGGAGATGGTACTGGTGGCCACGTATGGCCCAAGAAGTGACTAAGTTTTGCATGTCATGCGCAGCGTGTCAGAGGGCAAAGTTGCCCCCTGGATCCCCTCCTGGGAAGCTACACCAGCTACCCATGCTGGTGAAACCCTGGGACTCAATCGGAATGGACTTCGTAGGTCCCTTTCCCGAGTCCAGAGGGTTTGATTACCTCTGGGTAGTCATATGCCGCATGACGAGCATGGTGCACCTCATACCGGTGCGAACTACACTGACGGCTAAGGAGCTGTCGTGGATCTACCTGAGGGAGATCGTTAGGCTGCATGGGCTGCCTAGCACCATTGTGAGCGATCATGACTCGAAGTTCACGTCTCAATAGTGGAGAGAACTCCACAAACTGCTAGGAGCGCGACTCCTCATGTCGACGTCCTTCCATCCTCAAACAGATGGGCAGACAGAGCGGGCTAACCGCAGTATAGGTCAGATTTTGAGGGCAGTTGTTTGCCCGGACCAACGGGACTGGGTGGACTGGTGTCCACTCACTGAGTTCGCGATTAACGCGAGTATCTCGGATACCACAGGGTATGCGCCCTTTGAACTCAACGGAGGGTACTTGCCCTCCATGCTGCACGAAGTTCGTGCTGACACAGTGGCTCACCGCGGAGTTGTCGAGTTCGCCAGGCAGGCCCTGGAGAACATCGCGGCGGTGCATGACACCATCATAGAGGCGCGAGTCTTCCAGGCAAAAAACGCCAATCACCGTAGGCGAGCAGACCAGCCAATAGCTGTAGGAGCGTTGGTATACCTATCAACGCGTAATCTGAGGCTCCCAAAGGGACGGGCAAGTAAACTCTGCCTGAAATGGGTAGGCCCATACCGCGTCCTAGACGCAGAGCCAAGTACCTCCAACTACGTGCTGGAGTTGCCTCTGGCATTACAGGAACGACGCATCGTTCCTAAGTTTCATGTGTCGCTGTTGCGACCGTACAGCGCGTCTGACGATGCGCTGTTCCCTAACAGGGCAACCCTGGGCCCCTATGATTTTGGGGCTCGAGACGATGACAAATGGTTCGTCGAGTGCATAATTGGGCACCGGTGGACTGAGCATAACACGCTCGAGTTTGAAGTACGATGGTCCCTGGGGGACACAACATGGGAGCCACACTCCCATTGCTCCAAGTTAGCGGCACTTGACCGTTATTTGGAGTTGAAGGGTGTTAAGCGCCCACATCAATTAAGTAAGCGTGCCGGCGCTTAATTTGATCAGCAGTGCCAATCGTGGCTTGGCTGAGTTGGTCAGCAGCTGTGGCTGAAACACATCTTAAAAGGCAAAATTTCTTTTTCGCTTTTTTCCCCAACCATGGACAGCATGCCCGTGGACTTGAGTGACCAGCAGCAGCAGTTTGAGAGTACGCCGTTGGTCTTACCGTCGGCTGAAGGGGGGGGGCAGATGGCTCCCCCGCTGACCCAAAATGCGCCTTTGAGAGTACGCCGTCGGTCTTACCGTCGGCTGAAGGGGGGGGGCAGATGGCTCCCCCGCTGACCCAAAATGCGCCCCAGTGGGGACAATCGCAACCAGCTGTGGGCTTCCCACAGCAGCAGCAACCACCAGCGGCGGGCTACCTGCTGCAGCAGCCAGTGATCAGTGGCTATCCGCCACTTCAAACCATGCAGGGCAACTTCATGCCCCAGAACGCACCTGTGGGCGGCTATCAGCCCCAACAACCAGCACCGGGCGCTTATGCGCCACATCACACCGAGGGCCAATTCCAGCAACAGGCCTACGGGGGGCTAGTCAGCCCCCAAGCAGCGTCGGCATGGAGGCAGCTTGCCCCCGTACCGGCAACAGGGCAACTGGGGACACATCCTTTTTCCCAGTTTACCGCCCCGGCGCACTACCCTGGGATGGGTGGTGTGCCTGTAATGATGCCGTACCCCCCGGCTTGGATGGGGGCTTGGGGCGCAATGCCCCAGTACAGCGACTCGCGTGAGTCACAAGCCAAGGGAGGCCGGTCGATTTCCCTGTCGACCACAGCACCAATTGACAATCTAGAGGGACGCAAAGCATCCCTCGTGCAGGCCACCACGGCCATTGAGAGTACAGAAACTCTCAATACAGAACGGAGCATCAGTTCATCGGCTGATGCGCCGACAGAGAGCTTGGCCAAGCTCTCCTTGCTACAGCGGCTGGAAATGCCGCACCAATCCGAGCCCAGCTCGGAAGAAGAGTCGCGTCCTCGATGTGACAAAGGAAAAGCACGGGCTGTCGAGCCCACTCACAGCCAGGACTTAGTCCTGGCTACCCTTCTCCAACGTCTGGGAGATAACGGGTACGATGTACCCGCAGAGTCATCATTCCTCCGCGATGCGGAGGCAGTTGTCCTCATCTGCCGGATGATGGACGACATGGATCATATGCGCGCTCAGCGCAAAACTGATCTCCTTGCCCTTTCGGCCGCTCGTAAGCGGCAGACTACACTCCGAGTTGGGACACCGACTCCAGCAAAAGGGCGCATCGGCAAGGAGTGGAGGACGCGCCCTCCCGCTTGATTAAGTCGAGCGTTGCTGCCTCCGGCCGGGAGGCCGGTCTAGGACGGGACATCCTCCCCTATGAAGATGTTCCTGCTCCAGCCGCTCCCCGGCTTATCCAGCGCCTTGCCAGCGGCGCGTCTGAGGTCGTGTCTTCGCGACCAGTATCCGTGGTATCCACCACGTACTCTGGGGAGCAGAGTTCCAGGAGCGTGAGCACACGCCCCACTGAGGCCAAGGCCTCACAACCCTGAAAGGATCGTCGGGGTAAGCAACCGGAAGGGCACGCCTACGTCAACGTGCACTTCCCCGAGGATGCCCCAAAAGGGGCCCCAGGGGCTAACATCCTCTTTGTACCCGCTATACTGATAGAGGGCCTGCCAGCCCGACTCCTGTGGTGTGTGTGGGCAATGGACCCACGATCTGAGAAGTCGGAGCCAGAGAGGCTGCCTTCCCCGCCCTCTGATGACGATTGGTATGAGGAGCCTGAAGAGGCTCGTATGGAATCCCCAGTGCTGCACGAGACGGTGGCACAATGTATGGCACGCGAACGGCGCAACAGCAATCGACAAGCCAAGATGGAGCGTCGGGTGCAGAACAGCGCCAAACGAAGGGCCGCCCTCCTTGAGGACGAAACCGGGCACATCCCTGATGCGCTCAGTGTGGTGATCTACCGTGATCACACTATTGAGCGCCAGAACTCATTCTTTGGCGCGGGGTTGGCTCCCCAATTCTATTGGTCGCCAATGACCAATACCATCTTTGTCGGGCAAGAAGCCCGCACAGCCAGGTCCTTCGAGGACGATAAACAGGGCAACGCCGCGGCGACGCCCCACAACAGTAAGGTGTACCAAGTGGCACCTCGCAGGTTTCCCCGCAGTCCTCGAGAAGTCCGCAGACTTCATGCACTGGTTAACAACCAGTTTACGCCGCTTCGTCAGCGTCAGTTGGGCTACCTCTTGCTCAACGAATTCAAGCGGGTGGCGCTCAACTGCCACCCTACGGCCCGAGACAGAGCTATGTCTCATTTACTCAACGAGGTCGAGTATAGGACTATCGCGGTACCCTTTGCAAGTCCAGAGGAGTGGGAGAATGTTTGGCAAATGATTGTGCCATTGTGGCTCTATCGCCGCAAAGAGGGAGGGAAAATTGCCTTCGTCGGCCTTACCCTCCCTGATCCAAAGCAACCATTTGCTTTGGACTACCTGGGCTCATACGCCCTCCTCTATAGACGCCCTGGGACGTCCAACGTGTGGACCGGTCTGGCCATGGACCAAGCCATGCGCATTCATTGGCGCAGCCTCTTTGGGTTTGCGCTTGTACGCACCCTCAGCGCCAGCCGCCCCTCCAAGGCCACGGTACACAAGTACCTGGCCTACGTCTTTGCCAGGCCAGGCCTCTACAAAGAGGCCGTGGCTGAGTACGAGGCGGCCACGGGGCAAGCCTTTGAGCCTCTCCACGCCAACGACCCTACCTTCGAGGTTCGGGCTGTGGACATCCCGGAAGCGTCAGCTTCCGTATTCACCACTTCGGACGCGTTACGCGTCCTTCTTCACAATCAAATTCCGGTCAGCTGGGCTGACCACGCGTACACTTATGGGGTCACCTACTTGGCCCATCTATTCTTCAGCGACAGCCGGCTCTACAACAAGGCGGCTGCTATCGACAACAAGAGGCTACAACGCCTCGACCACTACGGTACACCCCAGTCCATCCCTCAGTGGGATGGATGGCGCGAGGCCACCATTGGCGATTGCCAACGCCTGATGCTCCAGCAGCAGGACAGTCGTCGTGCATACGACAACGCGCTCGCCAAGAGGATGTACCTCTCCATCGGGCAAGACATTCATGCCCGCGAAATCTGGACGTGCCAGTACCCGTCCGACACCGGGGATCTGCCTGATCCCCAACCACCTGTCCCGGGGTCGACCATCGACCCCAATCTCACACTGTCCCCCCTCCGGGACTATGACGATTCCCTGCCAGTAGCAGGGCCTTTGGGTACTTCCTACGCGCCTGCACCTGAGGATGAACTCCTCGACTACGACATGGACGACGCGACTGCCAATCCATTCCGGGAGCCTGGGGACTCTCCCATTGCCCCTGTCCCTGACTTACTGACGGCATGACCGTCGTATTATCTCAAGACCGTAGCTCGGTCTGATTGGGGGATGTGTAGCGTAGTCTGCTATGTGGCGTTGGCCACATAGCTTTACTTACCTTACAGTAGATACTATTATATTATATTTATTATAATATAATATGCTATGTGGCGTTGGCCACATAGCTTTACTTACCTTACAGTAGATACTATTATATTATATTTATTATAATATAATATTAATTTACATTACTATATAAATTAGTTTACCAGCTGCTTACAAAGCAGCTTACTTTTGTGTACACTACATTGCCAATAGACCGGTCTGGTCTGATTCAGTGTCGTGTGTGCACACTAAGCTCTCTAACCTTCGTAACTTCGTTATACACAGGAAAACAGAAGATACAAGAAGATATTGAGCATGGTCCAAGCAAATGCCGATAGTTAAGTCACGCAGATAATCCTCCCTTTGCCTGTTCATGGAAGCTGAACAGTTGCGCATACAATTCTGTATTGTCTATTATATACAAGGTACTTGTCCCCCCTTTGCCTGTTCATGGAAGCTGAACAGTTGCGCATACAATTCTGTATTGTCTATTATATACAACTTATGGCGAGAAGACCCTCTAGAATAGTCTCGAAAGCTTAGTATATTGAGCCCACATCTAAACAAACATCTAGTGAAAGATTTCTATAGTATTGCGCTGGGAGATCATGAGGCCTTCGAGGAGACCAGGAAATGGCTTTGGACTAAGCTGTCTCAGAGGAATCATACAGAGTTCCCATTTGATGAATATACATCTGTACACTCATTGATTAACGAACTGTCTGTCAACACATCAGATGTGCTTGATTTATTTATGATCTGTTCAGCTTATGTACCATGCCACAGCCTGTCAGAGAGTTAAATCAAAATCAGTAATGATCATACTGATGCCAGGAAAACCATCCATTCATGAGCATGTTGATGATTTTTGGTGCTATACAAGCACAAGGTGTGATTCATGTGCGAGACAACTAATCAAGATTTCTCAGTTTTTGATGGCCTCTCCAATTGTCTATTTCAATATATCAAGCATATCAGTTGATGTGGATAAGAGGCTTGAAATCACAATGGTTGATTCTGCAAGTGTGAGTAAGTACACACTAAAAAGAGTTATATATTTTGGCAACTCTCATTTTTCAAGCCGCTATATATCTGCATCCAACAAATCTTTACAAGTTGTTGACAGTGGGGTGTCTGCATCAGACCTGCGTAAATTATTCAGCCATGTGAGCTTTTTGTAGTGCATAAGTACACAAGCATGTGTAGCTAGAAACTAAGACAATATGTATTCAAGTGCAGGCAGACCTGTTATGACACTGCTATTGGACTCGCTTTCAAGTTTGTGATTGGAGAAGAACCAGTATATAAGCCTTCATATGCAGACCCAGTTTTTGACAGACACCTCAAAGGATTGAAGGTTGCTGCTCCAAGCATAGTTTGTAGACACAAGTGCATTATGCAATTCAAAATAGTTGCATAAACAAAGAAAGATTTGCATATCATTCCATGAGTTTATGTCTGGAGCATGACCATAGTCATAATTGGCACATACGTGAACAGTATAAACAGATGTGATGATGACTATATATACTGTGTTCAGTCACAGAGTCAACAAGAACAAGTACAAAATAGGTGAGGAGGCACATTAGCACTGTGTATGAGGCAGAGCCATGGTTGGTGTTGAATATTGAGGTGGAAGCAACATAATGGTAATATAAGCCGATTATCAAGGCAGTGAGAGTTGATGTGTTGTAGAAATGACTCCCATAGCATATTGTTGGTATGGGAGTAACTACAGCATGAGGTAGACATGGGCACATGTGGCTGTAATAATATATTATCAGTGAATAATATAAGGAAAAGAAATAACCAGTAGACAAACAGCATGGAACCTGGCTGCAGAACAAGTAGCTTGATGTCCCACTTTTCATTGTTTGGCTTTCTAGTGTAAAAATTGTTAATATAAAGATTCCAGGCCCCAAAGTCATTGTAATTTCCAGATTTGAGCAACACCATGAACCACAACTTCGTGCCAGTCTCAACAAAGACAAATATAGCAAATCCATTGGCATTGATATGCCAGTAATGGTGGGTTCCGCTGGTAGATGCAAGATTCCATCGCATATCTGAAATTGGATAAAAATCCTCCATTTTACAGTACATGTGACCTTGAACTTTTCTCCAGACAGCCAAGTTGCTTGAGAATGGGAGGTGCAGGAAAGTTTCTAGGAAAGCAGGAATATCCAAAGCACTTAATGATCTTGAGTACAAAAATTCCAGTATTCTTAGAAGATTCCAAGAGATTGCATGCTTCAAGTGTTTGGTACCAAATATGGTGAAATCTGCAGGAAAAAAAGAAATAAATTAAATTAAATTAAATATAACAATAATAATAATAATAATAATAAAACAAAGGAAAATGTACCATGCACCTGAATAACATTGTTCAGGACGCATACATCTGATAAATAGCGCACACTGAAGCCCAGGTCAATATGCTGGTTCCCAATAACAAGAATACAAGATTGTGATGCCAATATTTTTGAGAGTGCAAGTGGAGATGAAGAGTAATACTTGATTTGAGTCATCACCTTCATGGATGAGGGTTGATCCCAATGAGCAATAGATGCGGCATACATTCTGCAAAACCAAACAAGGTCTCTGTCGAGCTACAAAGCAGTGAATAGAAGGCTACTATAACAGAATAGAATATATACACATGTGAAATTTTGGTGTGTATTTAAATACCCCATTGCTGCCAGTCAAAGATATTTATATGGTGTCTCCTTCATGGAGAATCCATGATTCTGAGAGATCGAAACAATTCAGATCTTTGACTATATAGCTATCCTTATTATCCTAAACCCAGAATCACAACCAGTTGATCAATACATAGACAGTCACTCACTATAGACTCAAGGGTCAGATCAATATAACCCCAATCTGTCTCAACATTTTTAAGAGGTGAAGCAACCACTGTTACCTCAGCAGAGTCGTTGGAGGAATCGCTAGCGCCATCTGAGTCCAACATGGGAGACTTGCTCGTGCTATCTGAGTCAATGTGCGCCTTACTTGTAAAGTTTCTTTTCCTCTTCCTAGGTGTCAAGGGTGCCATACTACGTCGCTCATTTTTAGCCACAATATGCGCTGATTTTTTCCAGTTGTTTTTAGAAGTTTTAGCAGAGCTGACAGTTACTACCAGTTTGGAAGAAGGCAGGTAATCATTAACTGCTGTCTCAGAGGCGTTGACCAAAGTTAATGAACCAATACTGGTAATTACAGGTGTCACCTGTTCTCCATCTGGTGCTTCTGTATTGAAAAGAGATGCCCCAGTAGCAGGTGCCATATTGGAATTAGTATGATTGACCTCACGGTCACCTGCAGAGGAATCCTCAACATTCAAAACGTCAGGCACCACGTCTATAGGGTCTGGTTCAGGAGAATTCTCAACGTCACAATTTGAAATAACAGGCAATATGTCCATAGCATCCTCCAATGCACAGACGTTATTTGGAGAGGAAGGTACATTGGTTAACTGGTTGAGGTTTTCAGAACCTGTGGTGTCTTCTGATGCATGGACAAGTACATCTGTACTAGGAGATGAGTCAATATGGAAATCATCAGGTGTGACGTTCATAAGGTCTTCTAAGGCAATGGTACTATTCAGATAAGCAGGCGAGTTGTCAAAAGAATTTGGGCCTCATAGGTGAAGACTGCTCATAACTATCAGGCTTGTCGCTGACGGTTAGATGAGGAACACCTATGTGACCTGACAGACTTGCCAAGCAATTAGAGGGTTCTGGTAAGGCATCCAATCCAACAGGAAATGGAGCGGGTCCAAACAACTGGCTTGCGTCATTGTCTTGTTGGGTTTCATCGCTCATTGAAGTGGTCAATGCAGGAGTCAAAGTAGCAAGCGAAGCATCGCAGAGATGCTTCTTAGAAGGGGAAGAGACAGATACAATTTCAATCCAAGCAGGTGCTGCTTTGTTAATTTGATCAGTCAGGGTACTCAAAGCAAATGACAGCTTGGTTAGCAGGTCACCACTTTGAGCTGCCAAGAATAACACTCGCCATAATGCTCAATCTGCCTCAACAATAATATGTGGATGTTCAAGCCCTCCAACATGTCTCCAAAGCTTTAAAAGCAAACAGAGTTGCTTAAACAAAATAAAAGATAGATCAATTTACCTGTAGCAGGGAGTCTTTACCGGTTAGTACACCATACTTGTGAGGAAGAAGTAACATGAGTGGGAATACAAGCAATGCTAAATAAGGTGTGTTGTGCATGATAGTCAAGCAACCATATGAACTGGCACCATCAATGGCACTGCCATGCATGGTATAAAGGTATTTCAATTGATCTTGATCGCTAGACCTGCTTTTGCTATACACATTGAAGACAATGAGCAGACATTCTAATAAAAATGGGAAGGACAATACTCATCAACAATGATATCTTCAATTGCTATGATATTGGACAGTAAATAGAGGTTATCCTGAGGCAACTTTAATGAACATTCAAACTGATATCAATTAAGATTACCTTCAATAAACAACTCAGATGTAGCACCACACTTGTAAGATTGATTATGGTGTTTTGAACACTCTTATTGCTGACCTGAGAAGTGAGTTCAGAATACAGCTTCATGCATGGACCTGTAAACTTTGGGGTAAGGTAGTCTCTCAGTTGTTCTTCTCTAGATTTGGCATTTATTTTATTCAGATGCTGTATGAGGTTTTTATGAAATTTCCCAATAAGGTTTGGGAGTAAGTTTAAAAAGTTTACCGGCTAAAACACAAACTCATTCAATGAAATAGGTTATAGAGATGAACTTACTGATTGACTATTCTCCATCATTGGCCCTGAGGTTTGTGAAGGGTGCATTTTATCCTCACTTACAAGGGTATATATGTTGAGTACACGATATGATAAAATGACTTTGAAAAAGGCTTCAAGTGCCTTATCTTTTGGTACACAATAAATAGGGACATCATTTATAGTATCTCAAAATATGGAGAATACATCTGAACGGCTAGCAAGAAAAATATTTTTTCTTCCTCAGACAACACACATGCAAGAGCCTTGAAAAGGTCAGCAAAGCATGTATAAAAAAAACTAATCAACTTGCCACCACAGGTGTGCTATCAAAGTGAGAGGACAGATTAGGAGTGTTAGGAACAATGTCTGAATATCAAGAGTAAAACTTAGAGTTGTCAATGCGAGGGTGGCTAGATGACATTGTACTGTCTATAGTGACAATTGCAGAACAAGAACAGATTGGACAATCAAATACAAATCATACAATAACAATAAACATACACAACTATTTGTCAGCTGTTGCAGGAGCCAAGACTGCCATATTTGGCACTTTCTGATATAACCAGTTCTGGAACCAGCAGTTTTTTCTAGAATAGAGCATGGAAAAACTTTATATAACGTGACCTAACAGATCTGCAGCAATCCTCGTGCACCCATGAGCAGTTTTATTGTCAGCATCTGCTCTCATAGAGTTGCTCAAGCATGCATTGTTGACATTCAAAGTGCTAGGTATGTTTCCTTTCACCTGCATGGCTATATGTTTTGAAAACTTCATATAGTCTCATTGGTGGGTCATATGCAGCCAAATGCAAATGTGGGTAAAGTCAGCATATAGACAAAAGACTACGTGTCTCCAGAACTATGGAGCAGTTTGTTCTTATTAGTTCTTTCTAGGTTTGACAGCATTGACATTGTTGGATCACAGCTGATTTTAAGCTTTGGAATTGGCAATTGAATATCCTACATCTCAAACACAGAAGAAGAATGTAAAGTATAAAAACTTGCTTACTAACCACATGCGGAGGCATCAAATATGATGAAGAGGGCTGACATTGACTGTTTTAAGGCCAATGGAAGCGACGTTGAGGTGCAGGCAGGGCAGAATATATCTAACCTGCATACAGGGATATTAAGGATGACAAAGGGGGATAACATTGGCCATTTAAAGGCCAATGGGAGCAACATTGAGGTGCAGATAGGGTATTTGTGACCATCACATGTGCTTTGATGCATTGGAGTCATCATAGCGTCCCAGATGTTGCCCAACATAAACGCTTTATTCAACGTTATTTTTGACCTCACAATGTCCATGAATTGCTCCTTGACTTTTGATGAATCATTGCACGTGGTTTCCCCAACTGTTGACAGCAATCTGTTGTATAAAATTGAAAAAAAGAGAAGGCAGAATAACTGGTGTGGTTCAAGGCATGAAGTAAGTGGCCTTGTGCCTTCTTTTTTTGCTCTGAAAGCCTGACAAACACTCAGGCGTGCGTACACATATGTTGTTGGCGCATTGAAGCACTGCAAGGAAATTATAGAGAGGAAAGCACCCGATTATTACAACGGACAGGTTCATTGCATTTTTTTTTATTATGATTCGTCAAATAAACTTATTTACAGGGTACAAATATGAGGCTGTGTTGCACAGAGATGTATCTATTCCTGTATGGCAGCTATATTGACGCAAACATGTTTTACGCAGGAACAATGATGAGAACTGAAGACTGGTTTTTTAAATTTATAATATTTTTTTGATATATTTATGCTTTTTTTGTTATATTATGCTTACAGACATCAATCTATACAGTTTCAATACTGACATATACATAAATGTTGACAAAATTGATTTATTTACTCCTAAATTACCGTATCCTTGAATGTTGCGCTAGCACATCATGCTGATACTGCCATATCCACACAGCGTCACCAACAACCCATAGACCTCGGTCTTGCCATGTATTGCAGCAGCCCATCCTCTTTGATGTGTTAGATGCTAGTGGTCACTATCAGCGTCTGATACTTTATTTACCACTTAATTAATCTCACTACTGAGCACACCTACCCTCAGTCAAGTTCCGAAATTTAGAATAGATCGAGGTTTTTCTGTGCAGCAGACTATGTGTGGAAAAAATGTCTTCGATTTTTATTATCATGTAACTATATTTGTTCTCATTGCCATTACTTTTTTTGGGTAAGCATGGGAATAATATCTTTGTTTTTTTACTATCATGTGATATGTACCATTTAATATTTGTCTGTATAGTTACAGATATGTGTAGGAATAATGTCTTCAATTTTTAATGTCATGTGATACTACTGTTTGTTTGTACAGTTACTTAATAAGCAGTAAACTAGGTACATGTGGAAATAATGTCTTTGCTTTTTAATGTTATGTGATACTACTGTTTGTCTGTATAGTTACAGATATATGTGGGAATAATGTCTTTTTTTTCTATTTAGTTCTTTTTATTGTAGTTAGTAGAATAACTATCTATTTCTATACCTGTAGCTGGACATCAAGACTAAATACACGCTGCTAGGCTTATATGTTTTTTTTTCTGTGTATGATGGTAGCTTGGTGTCCTCTGTCATTGGAGCCTTAGGCACAATTCTTATAAGGAACATTGAATAATATGTTGTTTTTGCTCTATTGTTAGTAAAGTTCTTATTCATTAAACATCTTTAGTAGAACGGTTTCATAATATTAGTAGCAGACCTATTATTAATCATTGGTATTGATACAGCTAATAATTACATTAATACTTACTACTAGTCAACTATTCATATTTTCATATATAATGTCTTTATACCAACCTGGATTGTCAACATTCAGCTAACTGAGCTTTATTGCCAATAGGTAAAAGGAGTATCAAAACACCTTAATTGGTAGCATAGTGTTACAATTTGTTATTCTTCTACACTGTTTAATAGTTCAGTTTCTGATTGTGATAACATAGGCTTAGTTAAATACAATTGATTATCAGCATGTCCAAGTCATCTGATCATTTATAATGTCCGCAATAAAAAATTATTAGTATCACAATGTCCTGATGTATAGTCTATTAGTCCAATTGTAGTACACTATTTATATATATAGTATACTATCTACATTTATAGCACACTATCTACAAAGTTTGACCATATATAGTACAACATATACAATATACAAAATTTAGGTTTGCAAGTGAGAAAGTATGATATAGGCCTCCTCCCAACCTTAGGCCCTTTCTCTGTTTCTTCCATGGTTATTGTTGCTGCTGCTGCCACTTCACTCATCACTGCTGTTGTCACTGCCACTCTGTCTATTATTGCTACCATCACTGCCGCTTCATCTGTCTTTATTGTCATCATTGCTTCTTCTAAAGTTGATACTACCATCACAATTATTTCATCCTATATTGGCATGGGCTGGCCAGCATTTGCTGCCACTTCCATTCAAGTTCCTGGTATCACCACATTCCTGTATTATCCTATATTGGCATGGGCTGGCCAGCATTTGCTGCCACTTCCATTCAAGTTCCTGGTATCACCACATTCCTGTATTAGTGCATTGTCAACAGACTTCCCAACTGATTAATTTCTTATATAAGCTCTGATAGAATATGCTGGAGCAGCCCTTGCTGGATGAGAATAAGCATCAAGAAACTCCTATCCAACAATAGTCAGTATTTGTGCACCTCTCCTAGATGTGAAAATGTATCAGATATATAGTATGGAACATAGAGTCACTTATATATAACATTTTCCTGGGATGATGCCAACATGTTCAACAGCCAGTTTCTCCTTCATAAAATCCATGGCTGTGCTGTCTCCATTTGCTGTATTGCTTGCCATATCTTCTTCATCTCTGACATCCCAGGTGCTGCATTGTCCAACCCTTGATTCTCAATATGCTCCACTCATGTCTACAAACCAGCCAACTTATCTTTGATAGCCATGCATGCCACTAAAGCAGCGTCCCTGACTCCAAATGCTCTGTCCTTGTTGCGAATTACTATGTTCTACTCTTTCCACATGGTCTTCCAAGTGTACTATTCCTGCAAAAGATCCTCTTGCATGTGCTGTAACTGTAAGGTTATCTGGTGCTCAGTTGCCAGAGCCTCTTGCAAATGCTGGCACATCTTTTTATTAATAGATGATTGGGCAGGCATCAGGGAGATTTTATAGATATCTGATATGTCTAAGCTTGGAAACCTCCATGCATACTTGTACTTTACTATCTCCACCAACTCAGTCAAAGCTCAGCGCTTCTCCTTATCCTGTTGTGGAGATGATATGTCTACACCCCCTTGCAACAAATCCTCAGTCTGCACCTCAACCAATCTCATAGCCTTCAATAAATCCTCAGACTATGCTCTACTTGACTCTGCATCCTTTGACCTGGGCACATTATCTGCACTTGATGACTTTGTATTTGTATGTCCACATGTATGATTAAATAATATTGAACCTGAATTTGTTGCCTCTCTGAAGTATGGCTCTGGTGATGCTCAACACTTTCTCTTATCATGCTGAGTCATCAGCACTCCCTCCATCAATGCAGGCAAAGCTCTGCACTTCCCTATTCTGCCATGTAGTTGATGCCTTCACCTTCCTTCCTTTTGATGAACTCCTAGCCAGTGCCCCATCCAACTCCTTAGCTCTTGATCTGGATGCACTAGCCAACTGGCTCAGCACCCAGGTCATGTTCTACCCCTGTTCTTTGCTCATACAAAATGCCCTCCATGTCTGAGCTACAGAGCATCACTCATGCTGGGCTTGACAGAAAACATAAATAGAGTTATCCCTGTGAGACTTTGCCACCAATGTCTCGAACTCACATGGCTCACCTTGACATAAGCATAACAAGCACTAGTGATAGTTAAAACGTGCAACCAGGCCAGGAGAACACTCATAGGACTCTTGTTCTGACATCATTTGAGAGTGGAGAGCTATGGTGTCAATTTTGGGCTATGGCAAATTGCTCTGGTGTCACCTTGGCTTGAGGAATCTGCTTTGCTGCCAGGACTAGTCATATCTGACTGAGATCAAGAACATGCTATTCAGTATGCGTCAAGAAGCTTACAGCAGGTGCTGATTGGACTGAGCTGCTTGGTTTGGCTATTTGCATGCTCCTCCTTGGTGCCAACAGGTCAGATATTAGTGTCAATGAACTTGACTTCATAAATTAGGCTGTCATCTGGATGAGCATGCCAGGTAAGTACACAGACATGCCAGAAAATTACTTATGCTGCTGAAAAAGGTTAACTATTCACTGCTTGTTCAAATAGTGCTTGTATATTTCTTGTAGCATAGCCATGAAGCAGTAGAGTTATCACTAGGTGGGAGTGGCATAGGCAACCTATTAAAGATAGAGTGGCACAACATGGTCAAAAAAGAAGAAATTGTCCAAATATTTTTTTATTTACCTTGCTATTATGATGGCATCAAGCTTCTACTTCTATTACCACTATGAAGACACACCACTACATTGCCTAGATAAGTAAATAAAAATAAACTCTGAGGTTTGTACATAAGTAACAATAAAATCATTATGTTTAAACGGATAGTTTTGGGTCATCTACAAAGTTCAGGTATTTCTAGCTAATATTTTTAAGATGTTCAGCATTTAGCTGATCTATACAGAACATTATCACTGAATAGATATAGCCAATTGGCATGCATCTAAACATCAACATTATTATGCATCCCAACCAGTATGTTGTTTTGACCTCAGATATGTAGCTATACAAGTAAAGAGTTGTCCATGACATTGGCCTTCTCACAAGTATTTACTTGTCTAGAAATAAATAGATAAATATACAATATATTAGTCATTTAAATATGTTATTGTGGCTATGTATCATTCAAATATATGACTGTTGCACAGCCACTAAAATCATGAAACTATATTCTTATATTATTTATTTAATTATTTATTTAAAATATAGCAATACTATATATATTGTAATTTTATATATCTAGTGGCTGTGTAGCAATTATATATTCAAATAATACACAGCTACCAGAGGTTAGGTCCAATACTTAATTGCTGGCTTGGTTGCATCTTAACAAGCCTTTTCTATTATAATTGCCTTATCATTCAAGCTTTTTTGGAACGATACAGAAAGGAGGCACAGGATGATGTAGCATATATTTTGTAATGTGACTAAAGCGTGACGTAGTATGGTTGCATTGGAACTGCCACCTTACACATACTACGCTAATTGCATTTTCATTTAAGCAGATTGCACTTTGTGGATCATACTGTATGGCGGCAAGAAGGACTCGTAGCAAGTTAGGAGTTACAGCGCCTTCTGAGAACGCGAACATGTTTACCTTACAACCCTCTTTGATGAGGCGTATAGGTCGTGAAGCGTCTGTGATAGAAGGGATAGGTGAGATTCATGGTAATCGCGAACCTAGCCTAGAGGATACGGCAACATGCAATCCTGAGCTACCTGCAACCTTGCTGGAGCTGCCGTCAACCTTGTCAAATCCAGTGGTGACCATGAGTGATGGCGCGATTGAGCAAACTGCCATGAGAACCTTTCAGCAACCCGTTAACGAGTCGATGCCCACTGGAGGGGAGCATAACTCTGTGAAAAATCGTCCTGCACCCTCGCTTAGACACCTTCGAGGTGGCAAGCTTTCCTTACTGGGATTTTGATGCTATCTCAATTGCACTCTTTTAGTTATGCAGATACTGTGCAGCTTTAGGTCTATTGAGGTGTCTCCTAATCAATTTGTCCTTAGCTACTATATAGCATAAGTAAATAACATTGTAACAGGATTAGATATATGGCTAATATATAATTATTTATCATATAATTGTAGCTGTACATTATTTGAGTATATAACCATTGCACAGCTACAATATTTATGACATGTGTTAATTATTACATGTATTGGCTGAATTCTATATTATTACATTCTTTCGGATGTGAAAGCATCTAATTGAAGCTAAAACATTGTTGTTGCCAATCTGTTTGTCCATATAACCGATTATATAATTAATATGTTGTATTAATGTGATGACATACTTGTTATTATATTCATTAGAGGAAAAATGATATAAACTATAGTATATATAAATGCTTGGTTCTAATATAAAGAGGCATTGAGGGAACAACAATATGAGATTGCAGAATAAGTAAGGAAAGACTGATTGATCAGATGCAAGAAATAAGAGAATTTGATAAAAATATAATAGAACACATTAGATAAAAATAGCTCAAGAGAAAGAATCAAAGCCATTGTAAGCTATCAGTCATCAATGTTTATGTAATTCAATATTTGTTTCTCAAAATTTCTGATACTGACCACTTTGCCAGCCTCTTGTTGAATTTCTTTCTTATTTTCATATATTAAAAGCTTTCTTTTCATCAGCTCATAATTTTTGCTTTTGAATGTTGGCTCCTTTCTCTTCTTAATAACTTGTTAGTATTATGAATAATACCTTTATTGTTTATCTGGCTGCTCACTAGTATAGTGCAAATGTTTCATTCAGCAGCGTTATTGATCTCAAAACTATTAATATTTTGTACTTTCCTCCTTTCAATAGAATGACTGCAAAGAAAATCTGGACTGCAACTATATCACCAATTTGAAAGGTCTGTAGTTTGATCCTTTTGAACCTTTGATTTGTGTAAGTATCCATGTTTTCTGATCATTATTCATATATTCTTATATTTTGTCTCTATTCAGTGTTATTTTTGCTTGCACATACTTGATGACATTGTTTGATGTCTTCTTGAACCTGCCTCATGCAATTTTTTCAAGCAATCCATTGGAGTCAGTATTCTTTTTAAACAAAATATAAACTTCT